>LUCH01017241.1:0-71055 GCA_013368495.1 Paragonimus heterotremus
AGAAAGTGATTTTTTATTCTGTCATCCAGGAGTCTGATGGAGATATGGTAGCACCAGCATTGGCTTTGATTCTGTCTTTTAATCTGAGTATACCATGATCGCTGACGATGATTCGAACCCCGCTTTCCTCCATCATTCAACCGCTGGCACCCAATGGATCGCTTGCATGGTCCTGTTAAGGATTAGACCAGAGATACTCTCGCTGCTTTTTCAATAATCTACTGTGTGCTACATACCACTGAAGATTCCAAGACACTGTTGAAAGGAAGTTTGTCTTCTACTTTTGTCGTAGCGCGGTGGGATTATCTGATCTCACTGATGCAAAAAACTGGACATCAACCGGCTATTAGCCTCAAGTCCTGTAATCTGAACTGAACTGAACTGAACCTCTGTCTGTCCGCCAAACGGTGTATGAAACACTTTCCAAAATACTAATTCACTCAGCACCTAGAATCGAAGGGACCTGTGACTGAACTCTGCGCGAAACACGGGATTGCGCTCGTTTGTTGGCGTATTACCGCCTTACCCGCAACATTGGCGCCATGTATGCTTCTGGCTTTCTACAGGTCGTTTGTCTAATTGAAGCCAACCATGGAACATTGACGCGCCTCCTCGTTGACGATTGAAAGCAAGCATTTTTTAGGTCGATAGTTCGCGATACGTACTCGAGCCGCCTAATGATGGTTTCTTCAGAATGTTTCAACGGAGGAACCGTTTACACAACACTATGCGTCAGGGTATTTGAAAATTGAGCGGCACTATTCATGCGAGGTCAGCTCACTCTGAGGGGTTTGGGAAATGTTGTCAGGCCGTTCCGCACAATTTGGAACCAGTAAGGGCCGCTCCTGGACTGTTTTGCTGCAGTCCGTTGCAACAGATGTCGCCGCTTCACCTTCGGTGTTAGCACCCGCTACACTGCGTTCTGACAATGTGTTACATTGGCTTGAACACCCCATGAAAGAATAGTGTTGTTTGGCACATTTTTTCTTTATTAAACCCCAGAAACAAAAAATGGCATGTTCTTGTTTACAACTAATACAGTCGCAAACGGTTCCTAAAAACAAGGATAAACCTCCAAAGTTTCGGGGTGCCCAAGGAGCTTCAGATTTGTGTCCTCTTCCTGTTCCTTCTGCCAGATAAGTCTACTATTTACCAATGTGTTCAAACTCCTCTCTTTCGGCTTTGCATGTGTGTTTGCTCTCTTACCTTCGTGGCTGATCAAGTTTTGAAGGTCGCACACCGTTCTTAGAACCTGCATGTGGTCTGACCCCAGAACACATGTACGCAAACTATGAACGAAGCTTCAGTTCTTTCTGACACTGGAGTGAGGGATATTTGAGTAGGAGCTCGCTAGTAGTTCACGAAATCGGTGACATCTGAGAGAAGCAGTACAAATCGTAAGTTAATCGCATTTTAGCTGACGCGGGATGAACCATACCCTTCCAAGGGTGGCTAGCAAAAGCTGGTCAACTCGTATTTTGACAATTTCAATCTGCGATGCCTTTCGGTGCATACTGTATTGCGATCTGAAGATAACCCCACTGCACAAGCCGTAGAATATGCGAGACACTCTTCGAAATAGTGGCTTATCTTGCGCATGGGGCTATAGAGTCGTCCGTTACCTTCGGTCCGATGAATACGGTGGTGTTTGTTTGTTTGCGTGTTTGTTGGCTTATACGCGCCAGTGGTACCACGTATATTTCAAGCTTGTTCGCTCCCTCGGCAAATGAATCACCAGCTCCTCTGTAATATGTCATTTTAGGAGACTGGCTTTAGTTTACGTATATTACACTTTAGTTCTCCTTCTTGCTCATGTATTTGTTTCGATCTGGCCACAATTGTTTTCGTCTGTGAATTACCACTCAGCCGTATGTGAAGATCGAACTTGCGCCAACACCCACAATTTTTCTGATTCTCCTCGTTAAAATACTAACTGAAAACGTACCGGTGTGTGTTGTCTACACGGCTGGCTCCTGTTGGTCGGGGCAAATTGATGTCAACGACGGATGCAAATATTCGCAATAAATCATCACATAAGGCTGTAGTACATAAAGTGATCAACATTTCACCCGGAACCAAGTTGGGTAACCTCATCGTCTGCTTTACTCGTGATAGGAGGAAATCTGTGGTTGTTTCGTGCTATTTTACGAGTAGATTGCTTCCTACAACAAGCAAAAAAGTTCATACAACATCCCACGCTCCATCTGAATCATGCAGCGTGCCCGTCCACTCGGGATTATTGTATCCTAATGAAGACGGTCGTCCCCGCTGACAAAACTCCCAAGCCCACTTTTCTGTTGCTTACACACCGAAGTTAAATATTCGCCAACATGCGAGCCAGCATACCATGAATCTAATCGCCTTAGGGCCAGATTTCCAGTAAGCATCGTCTAAAGAAAAATGTCCATTCTAAAGCCAAAAATAGAGTAATATTCCTATAACTAATAATAATGACAAAAGAATAATAATAAAAAGTATTAAATACTGTTAATAAAAGCTGTAATCACCGCTCCTGATTATTTAGAATAATTCATCCAATAATGCGTAACCGACAATTCCAATAACGCTTGTTCAGACAGTCGGGTTAGGGCATTATCATCCAAACATAAAAAGCGTCAGAGAGAGTGATTGAAAAGGTTGGAATGTATACGATACAGCGGACAACTTCACAATGAAACTTTTTTTTCACCCTGAACGTGGAGCAACTGGATGCAGAGATTATTACGCAGGAGAAATCGTTCAAAATGAAACATTCATGAACCTGATCGCAAGTGGCCACCAGTTAACGGGAAATGAGATGACTATAACAATCGGATGTAAGTGAAGGTGAGAGCGTGCCGAACAACATCGAGAAATATAATTTTAATGAATAAGCGAGAAAAGTTGAAAGGAGGGAAACAGACATTTTATGCGGTACAAAGTTCGTTATGGTTGTTTGCTGCATACAGCAGAGACAAGATTTACAAGTTAACAAACTAATAGACTGAAACGAACAACCAACTTTGATAATGAATCAGTCAAACTTACAAAGTCCGAAGCCAGTTATTCTCACAAACATGTCTGGATACGGGTCGCATATTGATGAAGTGATAAAACACAAGTCGCATTAAGGATACGGACAAACAAGGGTTCCGTAATTGGAAGTCAAGACGGATTGACTGATTAAGAGCAGGGTTTAATAAGTCAAAGGTTTTAAGTCCCAGAGTTAACCCTCGTTAAAGGAGTAATTAGCCACACACGCAACTGGAATGCAAAAAGAATGGTTGAGAAAAGGGGAACAACTCAAAATAGTTATCGTGGTCACCAACTTCCTATCCCATACACCACACGTCAAAGCTTCAAAATAGGCAAATACCTAAACACCGATCTCCGATACAAGCGCAGGTTTCCAACATTCAACTAGCTGCTGAGTGAACGCGTAACGTGATCGGTTCCTCCTGTCGCTAAACGTTACACACTATTGACGCTACCCTCACTCGCTCCGTCGATGAGATATACGGATATTGCCTCCCCCCTGATCGCATCGTCTTACGATCTCAAGTGGCCTTCACGTACTTGATTACCGGCACTCATTACTTTTCTACTTAACACGGCCATGGGCCATGTTTGTGGTTCGAATGGTTCCCGACAGTTAAACTAGATCTGAAATTTTAACTTTTCCCCTAACCTTGGTATGTTTATCGTATGCCTGGATGGGGAGTAGACGCTTCCATGTCACGCGTCGACAAAACGTGTCGGTTAGACGTTGCGCTGGCCTTCGTCCCTTCGTGAATCTTTCCAGCGGCAAGGTATCGGCGCAAAACAGGTCAAGGTTGGGTTTGACAGGGAAACAGATAGATTGGTCATGGGACCCAAAAGCCGTCCGGTTGGTCATAATTTCGAAACAAAAGCCCGTCATTCTGGAATTTCTTGACCTCATCTACGTGGTCGTGTGGGGTTTTCATCGGAAATCGTCTGCTGCCTTAAAACAGTCAAAGTAACTGATGAGAGTGTGAATAATAAGCAGCGGGGGGACCAAAACAACGGTCACTACCACGAACCACTAAAGAGCAATTATGGCTTTCGCAACTACTGGGCTTGAACATTGTCCTATAGTGAAAGCCGTCCTTTTTGTAGTTGGTTCTAGATTGTGAATAATTTCAAAATATTAAAATCGGAACTAAGTGCAAAACACCTACAGCTCATCAATTATAAATAACCAATAGTGATGGAAACATTGAAATACACCGAGTAAGTGCCAAAAGGTTTGGTGATGAAAACGTTTCCGCATTTTTGCGAAAACAACCTACTATGTGTTTCAGTCCACTTTTCATGTATCATTAGTGCGTTCATTGCCCTTTTGGTGTGGAAAACATGATTTCATAACCTGAAAATGCACAATTCTGTGGCTTTTGGAAGAAATGGCCTAAATGGAAATAAACGATCGTACGATGGTGACACTGTACCTGCAGCAGAATACCGAAATATTTGATAGTGGAACATGTATGATAACGTTTCGAGTCTCTTTATTTATAAGAAATTTGTATCCTTCTCTCTTTCGGTGGAATTTCAAGTAGATACTGGACGACGGAATGTCCATCCCCAAAACGGTTGCAAATGAAGTTGTCATATGGCTATCTCCTCGTTTGGCGCACACGGGACGACATGAAAATGGGTGTTATGTCTCGTTCTATCACTGAACACCATCGGAAGTTAATTCTGTTCACTGCACTGCATTGTGTCTGATCTATATGAGGTCTGATGGCGTTCGTGAAAGGCACCATACGAGAACAGTTCAACGGAAGCTGTGGTCTGATCATTGGAGAATATATTTTTCAGCCAGCCAACACAATATTTAAAATGTCAATGATCTACCGCGATGCTGAAAAATATTCCTATCATCAGGACATTCAAGAAAATCAAAGGTTGTTATTATTAATATTATTGATAAAACTGTCTCATCGCTTCCGCATGTGTCGTTGTTTCTAATGTGTTTTATGGTAAAAGTCAATCGGATTGGAAAACCGGCAGCGTGAACGCATTCTGTACATGTCGACATTGTTCACAGCTTAATTCTGTTGGGCATTGCCGCTACCAATATGAGCGCATCCATCCAGCTGACTTAAACTATGAGCAATGTCCACGGGTGCGCTATGTGTTCGTTTCGTTGATTTCGTCCGTAGTGCTTGTCAGATCGGTCTTGTTGCTGAGACCCACAGGAACTTCCGCAAATTAATGTCGACCTTGTACATCCCCATTTGGAATTACAATCAAGATGACTACATCCTTTTCCTCTGTTAATGAATTGTGTGTGAAAGTCACTGTCTCTCACTCCACAGCAGCTGTCTAATCGACAGTATTAAGGGTTATTAATCCCAACAAGCTGCCAAGCAAATGGCACGGCAGCTTGCCTCTCAACTACTCTTGCTGAACCGACAGATTTTCTAAACTCTCTGCTGAATATGCAGATTTTTTGGCAGATGTTCACAGTGGTATTTCAGCCAGCAGGTCGTCCTCTTCCCAGCTTCTTTTGCCATCTATTTCCGAGGCACATACTTGGTGGATACCCTTTATTCCGCCTCTCTGTGCAGCTTCTTGTGCTTTCAGGAATATCCGCTCGGTTTGAACGACCTTCCTTGAAAAGACATACTCACAATAGACGAGCGGGTTGTCAAGCCTTTGGACTTCTTTTCACTGAATCTGTTAATAAAACCACAGTACTGAGTAGATTAGAAAAAGGGAAAAGTAATCTTCGCCTCAAGATGGTGAGACGATTTTTCCTAACTATTAGTATCTATTAGTCTCGTCGCTAAGTTTCTCTAAAACCCTATGGGTACTCGAGCAAGACTGTTCTTATTATTATATTTTTGCTGACAACACCTTCCACGAGACGCGGCACCACTTCTTCAGGAGACGTTTGCGAAGTGCAAAACATCCCTTCTAGTCAATGGCGAGTGGCAAAAGCACTTGACCAGGTTATCAGGGTTGACGTTCTACACTGAACGTTAATGAAGCATTCGGTGGCGTGAACAATTATTCCGCTTGGTAAACGCCACAGTTACGACGTGCAACGCTGTCTCCTTTGATGACTATAGGTTCAGAATGCGTGTTAAGTCCGATTTCTGTACTTAGCCAACAGGCATTAACTGCCTTTCCCAAAGCCCTATTCTTGATCAACTCTCATTCCTCATTTCTCAAATAATCTCGCTGGTTTGATGTCGTCTTTCCCACTACTATTTACCGATAGCGTGAAACTTTGGCTCGACATGATCACCTTCGGTGTTTCGGCAAGCGCATGGAATGAGTAACAACCCGCTAAACTAATCTGTGCGCACAAGCTCATCTTTAACGTTAGGAAGTGCTAAGTGAAACATGTGCGTCCTTCCAGAAAACAGTAACCAACAACGGAATGCTCGGCAGCACCACTAGTCGAACTTCCCCAGATTATTCGCGTTCATGCAACGTCTCTCAAAAGAGGGAAACAACGTGAAAGGGCCGTGCTTAAATTTTTACTCACCACTCGACAGGTATTATTCATGTAGGCAGGGGCCATTTTGAATAAAATTCTCAAAACAGCGTTTTATCAACGACTTCCCTCAAGTTGGCCTCAGTCCAATTTTTAATAAATCATCAGCTTCATCTACAGTGGTTATTTATCTACGGGTGGCAATGCCTGGCAACTGAATAATGACACCTGGAGCACAGGTAACTGACCAGAGTACCAAGAGTTGCTTTCGAAGCTGCGGCCAGTTCATGGAAACGAGAGGTATCAGGACATGGTAATTACACAGGCATGGTCGCCGTCAGACGTCAGTGACAAAAAAATAAACGTAACCATGAGGAATGTTAAGCAAAACGTCACTCAAAGCTGACAGCGGCACCCGCGTTTGGAGGTAAATGGATTAACCTGGTAAGCGGGTGGATAGGGAGCTCCGTAATTGTCTAAACGCAAACGGTGCAAATAACCGGAAGATCTACTGTTTTGTCCAATGCTCCATTCCACTTAGGTGCTCATCCGTCACCGCGCAAAAAGAAGCGTTAATGTAGCCCTTACCTGCTGTTCATCCACAAGTGACACGGTATGTGATGGTAAGTATACCGCTGCTTTACAAAGGGTCATCGACTCAGCCCTGAGAAGTATCTCACCATTAGACGATTTTTGTCACCCACAGTTGATTTCAAAACTCCGAACATGCATTCAAGTCACAACTCTTCAGTAACGTCATTTCTCAGCACCGGTATCTCAAGACGGGTAATTAAAAGTGTAGGAGGTGTAACCAGACGGCCTCAGGACCCTGCACTATTCAGTCCAGAACTAATGTACACTGACGAGCATGTTGTTGCAAAGGGCACGAGAACTGAAGTACCAGTAGGTCACAGTGATTATGCCACGATTATATTCAAGTTTATTTACAATCCTTCTGAAGGGCTCTTGACTCTCTTATGCTGAGCAACTATTTTGAGAGTGTTACGTGGGCATGGACGGCTACCGTGCGGGTGCCTTTCGGGAATCTATCACCTTCATCCAATGTGAGAACAGTTTGGTTATCAGCAACACGGCAACCAATTTACTCCTGTCAGTGAATAGTAGTAAATTCAATAAGTCTTTCCAGCGTTATATCCGGGGGCCACTAAGGCTTACTCAGACGTCAGAAGCTTATGGCTAACATACGCTTTTAAGACACAAGTGAAGTGGGACTTGCCGCAATGATAAACTGTAATTGCAACCGTCTACAGCATCCTAACTAAGGTAAAACGGGGAGCGGTTTCATGGACAGTTATCTGAATATGCTCCTCTAAAATCAAGCATCCACAACCTACTTACAGATATTTGCACAACAAGCTACAACCAGTAGGTAGCCGAGAGTGCAACTAATATACTTAAAGAGGTGCTGCTGAAAAATGTCACCGGAATCCCTATGGAGGTTCACTGTAGAACCCGGACAACCAGCGGACTTTCTGCCATTGGCAACGCGGACTGTACTGCTTACAATGTTCTTACCAGACTCATGAAGTTGAACCCTAACAAGTCTCCCGGTACTGACAGCATGTAATCGGAACTGTCAAACGTCTGCTCAGATAGCCCAGCTCTAGTGTTTGGAGGCTGGCCTCAGACTTCCCCGATGAGGACGATCTGCCTGCTGGCTTGAAGCCACGTGAAGTAATCCAGTTCCATGGAAGTCGTTCGTCCAGCACGACGTCCAGTCACAGATTCACTCACCTTCTCAATATCTGTTCCTGGGTTGTAAAAAACGATGTCGACGACGCCATCCGATGTTACGTTCTCGCACAAGGAGTGGTCGCCACAAAACAGTACGGTTTCTGACAGCGCCACTCCTGCTTTACCAACCTAGCAACTGGTTGCGTGCAATATATTGAACAGTAGATCCAAGAAACCGCGAGGACCTTGCTCGGCCGCAGGCCGCAAAAACCTTCGACAAGGTTTAACACAACACAGTAATTTTTCAAATTGCAGTGATATAGTATTGGGGAGAATCTGCCACGGTGGTCGAGAGCGTGTCGTAATGAGCGCACAGTTCTCTGTCCGCGTTATTGTCACTTTGTTGATTATTCGAAACGCCCCCAACGGGTTGCTCCTAGAATCAACTTTAGGACAGTCTCTGTTCACCCCTCAAACAAATGAGATGAAGCTTTACCTGGCCCGTTACTATAAGTAGACGTTTAATCCTGTTTGACTTATCTCCCTTCAGATATCTTTTCGTTTGGACAAACTTGGCGCCAGGCCCTAAGCAGCTGAGTAATTGCGAGCTTGAAGTGTCGAGCCTGCCTAAATTATAAACTCAGCAGATTTGAGAGAATGCCATACCCCCACGAAATGAGCCTGATTAACTCTAAACATCCCCCTGCTCTGTCCTATTTGGGAGTGGTTATGCAGCCTCAGAAGGGACCAACGTCTGCCCACAACTTCAGTTCTGCCGTCTGTACCGTTGGAGTCATCCGTTTGAAATCAGAGTTCTACATTATTGGAATGACCTACCAGAGGTTGTTGTCTCAGCTCCACCCGTTCGACTGTTTGACGGTGAGATAAGATATTAGATGTTTTTAGCCCTCTACTTTTTCAACCAGCTTCTGATAGGGAAGGCCATCACTACCTAACAAAAACAGATTATCTGAATAGTTATGTAATGTCTGTTTGGACGCTGTGACTGTTAAGTGTCCCTTAGACTGCAACTCCTGTTTGACAAGAGCACGTCAGTAAAATGGAATGGGCGTGAGTTTAGTTGCTTGTAATGCACGTCTAGAAGCCTCAAACATTCGGTTATTTTGTTTCATTTATTTGCATATATAGGGTATTGTACACATTTTCATTCTTTGCTTTATTTTTATATACAGTTCGCAACAATTTTTATTGTACAGAATGAACACCAATTATTTGAACTGATTCTACTTAGCAATACACTTTTGGTGCGCGCGTCTCACCTCCTTAGTGTTACTGTTCCGCATAGATCTGGAATGCCTGTAGCGAGCTATTCATCGACTGTATGTTTAACTGAATATTAGTGATTATACCTTTACATTGGGTTAATCGCCTACAAATACCAACTCCGTGGGCACCTTCACAACGGTTCTCCTTAGTTCACTGACCCAAGTCTTTGGTCCGTACCGTCCGGAGCGGAAACAACACTATATGGAAGGTTTTTCCGGATACACAAACAACGCGTGGAACAATACGTTTGAATCTAATTATACGTATTCAAGGTCGTTAAAAGTAAGCGGTAATATGTTTTTTTCCGAGGTTCTTTGTTTCTGCGCTTTTTGTGGATGATTAGCACTGTAATATTTTTTTTATCAAAGTCATTGTCGTCACTTTGAACAGTTGAACTCATCAAACAGCAGACTTTTCTACTTCACTTCGTTGTGCTATGATATTCATTCTGTTCACCTTCTTTTGGTAATCGCCCCGATCAATACGTATTGATCCGTACGGGTCTAAACTTATGATGCTTTGCGTAGCTTACTGCGCTCATAGACTACGACCATGCAGCTATGGCCTATATCATCAGAAAAGCATTATTATCATTATTTACAAGAACTTTCGCAAAACATATCCGCTAAACGTACGTTTGATTAACGTTAATCAAATGGCAGCAAAAGTGACTAAATAAATATAAGCTAATGACAATCATGTTTTAAGTGTATATACTTGAAACATAATTACTGTTAGCCTAATTGGGTTGTATATAATCCGAACCTTACGTCGCAGCTGCGACGTGCTATGCAGATAGCACGACAGACTTTTGAGTGTATTTTCAGCGTCTTGATTGAACATTTGGAGAGTACTCAAAAGACCGTAAAAGAAGAAAACTACCTGTAAGCCTCATTTCGTTGCGAACACATTTGGTCACTATAGTATATATACCTAAATGTCGTCATTATCGAACAAGACGAATTTGCAAACTAAATTTTCAGGATATCACTACACTTAATTATGCTGATGTCATCATATGGGAAATTGTTAAAACACGATCGGGAAATTAAAATGACGTATTAAAACATGATTAAATTTACCTAATTACCGACGATTCCTCCGTCTACTGCGTCTTCCGCCTATGCGGTGGACAAGTGGTTATGCACTAGTAATTTAATACGCTTTCCCTGAAGAGTAATCGAAACGCAGTCCCAGCAAACATCAAGCTAGAGAACGCAGCGGAGTTTAAAAACAAGCCGTATATTTTCAGCAATGTTTTGGAATAGGATAAGTGGTTAGCCTTAGTACAGTCTGGGGATCGGCCGCAGCAACCAAGAGAAAAAAGAAAAGAAGTGCGAGATAGGCTACAGTCCACTTGGTGGCGCTCAACCGCATGACAAGCAAAAAGTGCATGAAACTATCAAGTGCGTTAAACAAAGCTGAAGACGGTTTGGACTAAATGACTTTGAAAAATGGAATAGTGAAAGAGTCGTTAGGAAAAGGCAAGCAGTCGCTGCGTGTGTTTAGTTGCACGACTGAAGTAAGCGGCTCTGAGTTCATATCAGGCCTTCTATAACAGACATAATCATACGTACCAAACAAACACATGGGAAAAAACGGTTGCAACCGGAATCTTTAGAAAAGCCACACGACCACTCGTCAACATACCTGTCTTTTTTCCTTTGATGCCTTGTTTTCTGAATTTTGCACCAACCGACTTATTTCAAGGGGAACTTCCAACGCAGTCATTGTTACTGTCCTTTCCACTATGTTGACGGTTTTTATTGAACGACCTAGTTAATAGTTTGATTGTTTAACGGTATGCCTTACCTCAATTCGGATCCCGTTCAGTTCTCTTATCTTCCTGCTTAGCATGCTCCTCGTAAGTCACATTGCAGCTTCTGGACGTGGACGGCCGGGTTTAACTGGTTTGTTAATCTTTATAGACGATTTAACCCATGAATGATTTCATGTCAGCAGCGTTTTCTGCTGAAAAGAAGCAATGAAGCTCCGAAATACGAACTTACGAATACTCTCCGTCAAAACATCCTCCGTTGACAGACTGCCGCTACTTGTAACAGCTATTTGCCCATGTAGCACGACCGACTCATGAGTGACTCATGACCGACTCATGAGCGACTCATGACCGTTTCACGAGTGACTCATGAGTGTAACAACTGAACACTTTTGAGTCACTCATGAGTCGGTCGATGGGATAATTTTTCGTAGCCCCTATTTCGTTACGAACGGTTGTCGTCTAATATTCTATAGACCCTGAATAACGATAAAGTCTTATTTTCAAACTAATTCCCAACGAGATCACGCCTTCGCGCAGCGGAATCGATATATCGGTAAAATTTTAAAACGAACGGTTTCCAGAAACACACATTTAATCAGAAAACACGAACTGTACACCAATATTGAAGATTCCAGTAATTTTCGGTAACTGTAATTGCTAAACCCTCTTTTGTCATTTCGTTCTTCATGTCCTGAATCCATCGGTGAACATTTTGACATCCGCCTGACATTCCGATCAAGACTGAAAATGGAATATCTCAGTTAATATTCGGAGTACGACAATATGCCACTTCAGTAAAGTCAACGAGAATATTACGCTGATCAATTAAATCAAACACTCATCAGTCTACGCTAACTGGATGACCAACAAAATCCAAAGAGAAATTTCACAATTTATGACCATTATACAAGTTTTCATAGTCCAACTGAAAATGGAATATCTCAGTTAATATTTGGAATACGACAATATGCCACTTCAGTAAAGTCAACGAGAATATTACGCTGATCAATTAAATCAAACACTCATTAGTCTACGCTAACTGGATGACCAACAAACCCACCGTCCGCAACTTCGCACGAAACCCATCGGAACACCACACGTT
The DNA here is from genome assembly GCA_013368495.1 of Paragonimus heterotremus. NCBI lineage: Eukaryota > Metazoa > Platyhelminthes > Trematoda > Plagiorchiida > Troglotrematidae > Paragonimus > Paragonimus heterotremus. Next base: position 12,310 of record LUCH01017241.1, read on the forward strand.
GCAAATGGCCGACTATTTTGAAGGCGCGCTCACGAAATAATGGTCATCCACCATGACTAAACAAAAGTGAATTGACGGCAATTGAGTTTGTAACGTACAATCCACATCCTCCACATTTTTCTCGTTCTTATAGTTACGAATGGCAGACTCAAAAATGCTTCATCAGTGAAAATTTTGAGTGACTCACGTGAGTCACTCATGAGACGGTCGACCGACTCAATGTGCTACTAGGGTGATCTCTGGAACTGCCCCAGCAGAATTCCTTATGAGCTAGCTTGATAAGACGATAAATGTTTGAAGGAGTGCAATCATGGGGCTTTTTCTTACAACATCCAACACATTGCGCATCAGATCAAGATAAAAATGACCTTTCAAATGCAAACACCAGCGTCATGTTTCACTGCATCATATGCGACTAAACAGAAATCGTCCAACAAGCAAACATGCTTTTACTAGTGGCAATGAATAGTATTCAGGCAACCAGTATGCACTGATATCAATAGTTGACTAATAGAGAAACAATTGAGTGACTAACGTAAGACACTCAGGAAACGGTCGACCTTCTCATTGTGCTTACATGGGCATTTCCCTTGTCCGTAAGGTTACAAACATTGAAGTTGAAATTGTTCTTCTGGTATACACTCAAAAAACAGTGGACCATGTGAGTGTCCTATTAAAGATAACAGTCCTTATGATACTTAGACCAACGGACTACGATTGTGTGGCTACCGTCAGTATTGTCAGCACATGGGACGTTTATACGTCTGTCGACCATTCATTGCTTACCCTGCTATTATTCTGTCTGTGAGATATCCCGGTCAGCATGAGCATACTATGCAAACCCCCTGATTGCCACATCTTTGTAACATTTTAATCCTAACTGTGCACTTCAATTTCCATCTCGTAAACTCAGGAAGAAATCCCGTACAAACTTCCATGGAATTTTTTGGTTAGTTTTCCTCTACTCAAATGCACATTCCTATGCTGTCAAAAACTATCATTGGGGAAAAATTAATCAATGAATATTCTATTATCCGACGTCCACAATCGTTAGGCGAGAATCCCGACCCTATGATCACAATTCCTTTTTTCACTAGTATGTCCGCTTTTTTATTAAACCACTAATCATGTATTATTGCAGCGGGAAAAGGGTCGTGTTTGCAGCAAACGCGTTTTCCATCGCGTTTTTTCAGCCAACCTGTATGGATTATTGGCAAATCAATGGAACGAACGCTGAAATTAGTCGTTCTCACCAGTATTTCCTCCAGTTATTAACCCATTTGAATCCTCCTACTCTCCCTGTGGCCTTAGAACCTAAACAATCTTTAGACTATAGTCTTTATCAGGATGCTATCGAAGAGACAACTAAACGTTTAATACAAAGGAGTAATCTATGTAAAGGACAACTATTTATACATGTACAAAATATGAAAGGTTAATGCGTATCCAGGTCAAAAGCACTTTGTTCGCCGAGACTCACAATCCATTTCTTCTCCTGGAAAAGTAAGAAAACCATCATGTCACCGCGTACATACCTGACTGACATCTTCACTGTAATATGCGCACGCATGTCGTGTAGATCTTTTTTCCCTTGCGCAATGTAAACACCCTATACAATATTCATTCAGCATGCAATCAGGGGTGGTTGTGTATTCCTTCCTGTCATGTACCTGCCTAGGTACCTTACGAATTTAGGTTACATGGCAGTTCTTACCCAGTGAAAAGTTCCTTAACTATGTGCATTTGAATGCAAGCGTCCCGTTTGCGCCAGGATACGTTATTTCTCTAGTAATTACGTTCGTCACTAACTTTTCCATCATATTCTCAAGGAGATCTACTGCACTGGGGGCACCGATACCCCGAAAATAATCAGTCTAATAAACAGTAGCCGGTCACTTGGCACTCACGTCTGCGGAATGGGACTTTGAATGCAGCATTTTTTTATGAATTTCCTGTAATTGTGTTACTGATGTTAGGGGTACTGTAAAAGACGGTGCCTTTTTGTTCATTAATTGCATTATTTCGGCTGTAACTCGTAACTGCCACGGCAAGCATATATTTAAAGAATGCTTGAACATTACCAGAATGTATGGAATATTTACAGTAAATTTATTTGCCCCTTAGAATATTTATACATTTGAGAAAAAAAGTAGACATCTTTAGTTTATGGGCTAAAATGTGGTGTTGCCACCGGCCATTTTTTCATTAACTTGCATGACTTCTTATTGCTACTTTTTATTTAGCTCTATAATATTTTTATTAACAATGCGTTTTAAGCTAACGCACGCCTGCAACGAAAATATTTTAAGACCACGTAGATTATGGACCGTTAGTACGATTGACATTAATGATGGTCACTAGTGGCATCCACATTTTTTCTATTGAGAGTTATATAGGTATCAGGAACAGTACATTTGTGTGTATATTTAAAAATTTCGTAAGTATTATCAGCTTTTTTTAGCTAATTGACAAACGTTTCCCTGTTACTTCTAACATTTAGTACCTTATAATAACAATGAGCAATGAACTGATGGGGCAGCATAGATTAAATTTTCCCTGATGCAAAGTATTCCGTTAGAATGACAGGAAAAGTATGAGTGACTCAGAGAATCCAACAACATTTATCATCCTCTCTGTGCGTACAGGTATATTTCCTCAAGAATCTTCTCTCAGCCCTTGCAATATATAGCGTACAGGGAAAAAAATTCTAAAAAAGTTTGTAATCAAATATTTGATGAACGGTCAACCGTCTTAAGGCCGTTTCTCATACTGTATTGGTATTTTATATTGATAAAGTCCAAAATGCCAGCTATCAAAATGTGCCACAAAATGGTCTTAACAGTGCTGAGCATAAATTGAATGATCGCGGCCGTCTTCTTACTGACAGCTGGCCTGTCCAAAGGTACGCATACGGAAGGTACACGATTGTGAATGATGAAACAATGTGTTGGTTTACAGTACACGACACTTCTTCCTTCTAGTGGCCCAATCAATCAGGTGATAAAAAATGACCAAAAATATAGTGATACCAAAGAAGAGTTGTAACAGTATCAGATAGGCCCACCATGCAGGCTTACAAATAAAACGGAGAACTTAACAGTAAAGTAGGAACGACCCATTGATAAGTCAAGTTCCGCTGGATTCAATAAACCATCACAAGAGAGAAAGATATCGCCAGAGATGGGGTCCCGAACACGATTGAAGAATAATTCCACACGAGGCATGGGATGATAAGCATCGACATATCGGTCGATACAGGAAGCTGGTATATTTCATCGTCCAACTACTTTACCAACTCAAAAATCCGCACGGGTGAAGAAAACAGGTACGATGTGCGGTGACTCCCGTTTTATTGGGGTTGACGGTTCATTTTGAAGGTGATGGTGATGTTTTCGAACAAGTGTACGGATGTAGTTAACAAAACGGTATACACAAAAAAGTGCAAAAATGAATTACGAAACATAAATATGAATTGTAGACACTACACTCTAGAGGACCTAGGTGACTGACTGTCCTCTAAACTAATGCTTTCAGGTTATTACGATATTGTTGACAATTTGATATGTTGAACAAAAGGATAACAAAATGCGTTTTCTCTACTTCGTGAAGTATGCTTTCCTGTTGCTGTGAAATATCTTGGTTAAGTAGATGCATGAATTAACTATTCAGGTCATATAGTTGGGCCTAAAGTGACGTAATAAACGCCAGGTATGCTACCCAGGGAGTCATCAAAAATGTTTACTAAGTTAAGACACTTTCTTGATAAGCACCTTAAAATATCTAATATACCAGTAAATACACAGTTGAGTGAGCCCCATCATCTACTTTATATTAGTGTATGTTTAACCGTTACTAGTTAGGTAATTACTTACACCTTGATGCATTTTGTAGATCTGCATAGCTGTTGATATCCAATTTACTCAAGAGGAGAAGAGATAAATTTTCCTGTTGTTGCTTTTCAACTCAATAGATGTCTGCTGTACTTAAAAAGCGTGAACTGACAGAACCCTCAAACTACTGATTGAAATAGCGTAAATTTCGCCAACAGTTAAACGAAGAAGCTACGTTTCGATATATCGAGGCATCCTTTCGTGAGTTGTTCAGAACATTATCAACCTATGTAAGAAATGAAAGACGCTAGTGACAGATAAACTCGCAGTGACCATTTAAGGAACGCCCTTTGTCCTGCTAAATGGAGACCATCGACTTCATTTTTCTGGCACGTACCATAGTCGATGTAGTTTCAAACCGACTCAAAGAAACATGAATTGATACGTCTCCCATTTCATGGTGAACTAAAGCCGGCGTTTTTTTATTATAAAAGCTAAGTATAACAAACGGGACATTTGTCCAAGAATGTGTGATCAATTTCGGGCGTTTTTACAAAGTGACCAAATTTACATTGTAGTAAAGCCGTTGAGTGATAAATAAGGTCGATCGGAGATTTATTAACACTAAGGGTGCGTTGATTTTCAGAGAATCACGAAAGTGCTCATAAAGTAACTCAGGTTAATCTCAAAGTGAAAGTGGACCAAAAGTTTACTGCTCATACTAAATTCATCCAGTTCTTAAAGTTTTGTGTTACTCTCGCTTCGAATGGTAGACCAAAAGCTGGCGAACGCAGATTGGAGTCATATTGTAGGTTGTCTTTACAGTTATTTTATTCAAGGATAAGATGCTCATGTAAACTTCAACAGCTTTTTGTCCCCGAGACATTGAACGACATATAGAGTGCAAAATTATGCAGCGTGCTTTGTTTGCTGACCTAAAATTGCAATAAGGTTAGCCAAGTGACACAATGCGAACATACACTGGAGATCATCTGCTTCGTTCACTGTAATCGTGTCGCAACCAGATATGGTGGTAAACTATGTTATATATATTGAGCTTAAGGTTACTTCAGTGCCTGCTTGCATAAGTTCAGTAAAAGCGTGATATTTTCATTAGTGAATAACAATAATTTCAAACGTCATAAAGAGCTTGAATATCGTTAAGTTTTTTCTCAAATAAACTTCAGAAGGTTCCCGGAGAAACTTTGAATAGCCAAAGCAGTCTGTCTGATACCTAGGGTTTTAACGCTTTCTAGCTTCTCGTGGCTTTCCGGTGTGTCAAAATATCATTGATTTGTTAACTGTTTGTACATTCTTATTAACGCTGACACTTTTTACTGGGCAATATTTTACACTAGGTAAACATATTATTTTGTCGCTAGATAAGCCCAAATTCACCTATTACTTTGTCTTGGGCTGTAAGATTTTGTCATAACAGTTGGGGTCAAATGTACTTGTACTATGAAAGACGCATGGTGAAGGATCATAGCTTCCTTTGCTGGCAGTGCTTTAACAGCTTGCTTAAGTACTTTGCACATATGTAGTGCGTATTGTGTTACTGCATTACCAATCAGTTTATGATGATTTGGCTAACAGAAAATGCGGCTTAAAAGTAAAATGAACAGAAGACCATTGATGACTCATGGGAGTTTGTGCAGACACTCATTGTCCGCGCTGGGTTATTGATACCTATCTTCGCCTTGTGATGGACAAGAACACCAATCGGATTGTTTATACTAGCACCCAAACAACACTGAGCAGTCATACTTCAACCGTAATTTCAAGTTAGACGTGCTGATAATAACTGTAGATAGTACGTCACAACTGAGATAACCAACAAAAGTTAGATATAAAGTCGAAGTATTCGATAGTTCCGATAAACTGAACTGAATTGCACAGGGTGTGCATTCTACGAATTTAATGATGTTTTGGTTCACTGGGAGCTTTATTTTTTACATCTGTATATTACAATCCAGGTGACTCCATGGCGTAAAAGTTGCAATTTGATAAGCCATCTATTCAAATAAATTCATCGAGCAGAACATGATCAACCAGAAATAGTTTGCGTTACGGGTCAAATTCTTCAGTTTTCAGACCATTACTCTACTGCTTGCCATCTTTCAGTAGTCGAATTATGTGTGGTCGGTGGTCTGTTGGATAATATTTTCTGTCGGCAACGTAGTATCTGATATGAACCTTATTCAGATTGTCTTGATCTGTGGAGTCTAACCAAATATGAATGCTGGGTGGAGGAAGAACGTCATTCAAACTTATGTAATTCACATTTTGGCTCGTGATGCCTGGAGTCAAGATATCTTAGCGACTTCAACTAGATTTTACTTAAGCAGAACATCGAAGTGCGAACATGTTTCAAACCGTTTTCCACTTAGTATTTTCACAAAGATGCTGGAATATTGCTGCAATATCAATTACGTTCAGAAGTAATGTTGCTACTTATCTCCCTCTGGTTGATACAGATGGCAAGAGATATAGAATCCTCCATCGCAACGAAAGGTTAAATGATGGTCAGTCATAATTTAGGGAGTGTAAATATGAAAGGCAAAACTCTCGCGTACACAAAACCTGTTGGCAATGTCTGATAACGATAGCTTCTTGGGAGTGGAATAACTGTTAGCTTCATGAACTAGTTAATTTTGGTTTTCAGTCTGCATCATCATGGATTTTAACTCGTTTCAGTGTGCTATTTTACAGCTTGATGATTCTATATCCATTTCTCCCCAAGTTTGTTAACAATTCAACCGAAGTGATTCCAAGCTAGTACAAAGATCTTCTATATTCTTCTATTATCATACGATTATTTCGACTGGGGCTTGATATCCGTGGTTTTCGATAGCCATTCAGCTGTTTTCTAACTGAAGCATTACACTCACACTTCCGTTTTTGTAAACATGGACAGTAGCTCCAATCCTTTTTATAGTTGTCATTAGAACTCCAACTATGCCTTCTAGATGTAGCCATGTTCACCACTGTATCAGTAAACTTACATGAGACACGACTGAAATATAATACGCAGGCCCTCAGCTATATTTGCTCGTAAGTAATGCCCAGAATATCCGATCGCCTCAAGAGGAGATAATAACTGTCCTGTTTACTCTAACTAATGACCACAGGACTAAGGCTTCTCTCCAACCAGAAACCACAAAAATCATCAACTTGGTGGGCGACATTTTGATCAGTAGTAATTAATAGGGGATTTTACTTCTAATATAACCGGCTTGTTTGCAATACGCGAGTGACGAACGTATATTTAATTTCTGTTTAGTGAGAAAATTGAGAATGTCAGTCGTTGCCCCACTGCGTTGTTCACTGCCAATTGCTTCCGTCTAGTACTTTTGTTGTTGTAATTACTTATCTTCCAGAAACAAGCGGAGACTTAGTGGTCAGCAAACAATTTTTTTGTGGAGACAAGAATCTTGTTCGTTCTTTTTTAAGCAGAATCCAGAAAAGCCACAGTTTCCTTTATTACTCTCGTCTGGTACATATCGGTATATTTATCATAAAGTTTACAACTGACTGTGTGCACTAAGTTAACCATTCAACTCTATCTGTACGAGCGAACTTGTCACTCACTAGGGTTACGGACCTCACGCTTGTAAACTTACTCAATCTGTTAAAAGTCTCTTCTATTACAGTTAGTTATTAGCAGAACCATATAAGCTTGAGTTACGATTTTGACACTCTAATTTCACGATATGAGTTGTATAACATGAGTTTGCAAGTCTACCGTTGTAGTATTTTCTAAATTAGTGCACCAGTTTATGAGCATTTATAAGCAAACCTCAGGTTATTGTGGTATCAGATCATATCTCAATTTTAAGTATACCCGATGAAACAGTTAAAACTAATCTGGCTTTCTCTAAAACCATTCATACAGTGATTACGATCACTTTCACCTAATATTCTTTACGAGCACAATCGCAGAAAGTCATGAACCGATAAAAAGTTCCTTAGAGTTAGCCAAACTCATAGCAGGCCGGTGCGAAATGAGTTGCAACAATCGTCCTTTTTATAAGTGAAAATACACGCAAACACAGGTATTAGTTCAAGCAGTTCTGAGTAATGGGAGAAAGCTGTCCACATTGCTTGGCACGCGTTAAACTGAGCGACTCATAAGCAACTCGAATGTATAACAGCAAAGAAATTGGAACTCTGGTGGTGGTTTTTGTTACATTGACTAACCGTCGAAAAGTGTCCGACTTGTCACAACGTGACAGCTGCTGCGTGAGAACAGTATTATACATCAAATAGTTGTTATTCCCAACTTTGCCATAAAGGTAAAACTGAACTTAGGCACCTGATGACCCACCCAAATGATACTGCGACGTCACATATCAGAAATGTAACATATTCTTGCTTTTTTGTTACTTTAAACAATGTGATTTGATCACATTTCAGGCGCTCTTCTCATTACACTCACCTTGAAGTACACTGCTAGTACATTGGCTTATTGATTCCTTTCCAAAAAGACGGAAATTTTCCTCAGATTATTTTTCTGCTTTCATTTGTTGTGACACACGTCAAAATACATTTTTCACGTTTAAACTAGCACAACGCGCAAATTTTTCAGTAGAATCCAGATAATTGGTTGAGTTAAAAAAATCATTATACCGCGGTGGAACATGTATATGAAGGAGGTGATAAATTCTGCAAAAAATTGTTCTAAGTGGTCATCGTTATAATAACACGATACATTCAAGCAAGAATTATTTTGGGCTAATTTTCATGTGAGGTCAGTTATGCGAACAGCTGTTTTCGGTAATTCTCATCGGGCTTCTACAATTACATAGGGTACATGCGTTTATATATGAAAAATTAGAGCAAATCAAATAGGGCATTCGAATCATAGACATGGGGTGGATCACAGTCTACAGGAGGGGGGTGGGAGTGTTAGTGAATGTGTGCAATATCACTCATGCGTGCCGTGGCACATGCATTCGGCGGTGTTAAGTGGTTCACGCCTGCTTGGGTCTCAAGGGGTTGTGGACTAGTTGGCCAGGGGAGGTGAAGGGCTTGCACGAACTGTTTTTGGGCACACAGACAGGGGTTGTAGAGTCTGATGGCAATTGCCTCGGCAGTTGAATGCCCTATTTGATTTGCTCTAATTTTTCATATATAAACGCATGTACCCTATGTGATTGTAAAAGCCCGATGAGAATTACCGAAAACAGCTGTTCGCATAGCTGACTTCTTATAATTTTCATGTCTCATTTGCGAGGTACATGTTCGTACTGTCTCAGTTAATAACGGTGACGTGAAAATTGCCGCAAACGTTGGAAATCCAAGAAAGCGAGGAGCTGCAATAGTAACGCAGTTGTTTGCGTCAGTTGTTTGCGACATTCTATACTTGTGATTTACGCATGAAAGACCTCATGTTTTTGCATACTTAATTTAATATATACACATTGAAGTGTCAGTTTGCCGGCACAATAATGTCTGCTACTATTAGACAATGATCTGAAGCATGAAGAGTTAATAAACTTATAATGAAACGAATTATTGGTGCAACTACCGCACTGTGTTGTAGTTTTTACACTGCAATCTGTACTAAGTTGAAAACCAATTTAAAAAGCATTTCATTTTGAAAATGCATCTGAAAGGCGACATTGGTTAGTAAACTATCAACCAGTCAGTCAATCTCACCTTAATCCTCCTCATCAAGCATTGCTGATGAAAACACTTAATGAGGATTCTACGTAGACTGACCCCGACAGTGTAACCGCTAAAATTGCACTGTGGATGATGGCTAGAAGCGTTCTTTATCAACGGTACTATGGTTTCTGTTTCACCTTCAACGTTGTCATTATTTTATAACTCTCTAGATTTTCACAGCTCTCCGGTACGGTTTGAAACTGTTGTGTACACGTTGCTGAATGGTTACACATTACCCGCAACATATTGGTTTAGTATAACCTCATTATATCTGACGGAACAAAGGAAATGATGTAAACACTGAAAGCTTTCTACTTTTCACCTTTGTTGCACTTTCTGGTGCATCAATGTCCATTGACAACACACAACTGCTAGACGAGAATTACTGGATTTTTACTGAGAGCATACAAGGGTCAGGAGAAGATGCATGCCTTCCAATAAATAACTTCTCTATTTGGTTTTTGAATTGTTTGCGAGTCGGCTTCACGAATGTGCTTGACAATCTAAAATATATAACGGAGTTGGCTTCAGTTTCTAGTTTGACGAACTTTTGCAAATATTTCTGAGGTAGGCTTGAATCGCCGTAATGTTGTGACCGCAAAATACGCTTGGCCTGAGAATTCATTTATTGAGCAAACTCCTGCATGGTTCATGTCAAAAAGCAAACCACAAACGCGTACACTCATCTGCACGTCAGACATGCACTCACATACATCGGGTGGTAGTACGTTGTCATTCCCTTTGACGAAACCTCTGCCATAGTGCGTATACACTATTCCGACAGTCTATTCTTGACCACCGTCTTCCTGGCGTTCGGAGCTTGCTCTTTTGTTCCTGAATGCTGCCTGTGGGTAATATACTACTCGTGAGTAGTATACTACTCACAACGAAACTGTCTGTCATACAACAATAACACCTGGGGTAAAGGTTATTACAGACTTAAGCTCGACAGGCTTGTTCATCACCTTTACATCTAATTCAGTATAACTGAGATTCCACATACAGAAACTATGAATCAAGCAAGTATCTATACCACAAGAACACATACAAAAATAGCAACAATGTATCCCTTTATATTTATTTTCTCCCACTAAGAGAAATATGTCGTCTCTCCAGTATCATTGGAAGTTCGTGTTTTGACCATCGTTCATCTTATATATTTGGTTAGAAAGCTAAAACTCACTGAGGTTGATATGCGTTTGTTTTAATCGATCGCATTATAGGCGTCCTTGGTTTGCAGGCTTCATAGTATTTCAGACGGCGTGCTGTTTCATTTCCATCTACTGGAGAGTAAGTGGAGCAAATGCCCACGTAGAATTTATGGAGTATTCTTTCGTCGTAATTGACTTATGACATACTTGTGCACGGTTACAATCATTATGGCTGTATCGCTCAGATGTTGGATAGAATAGTCGTTGCCTAGTGTATTATTGTGTCACCACCAAACATGATCCATTTTCCAACACACGAGTTTAAATACGAAAATGGTGCGGTGAAGTGTTTCAGTGCAGTGTGTTTTCATCCATGTGTATGAGTGTGCCTTCACAATCGGCAAAGGAGAGTGCTCAGAGGATGATGAAGAAACGTGAAGGTTCAAATTCGGAAATCAGCGATTGCATTTTTGCGATCGAAGAGAGTGCTGTAACTTACATCAACACATAACTTTCGTCATTGGTCTCGTTTTTCAAGAAGGCTTGAAGGAATTACCTGGAATTTTTTCGGACGTTCATTTTTGTAGAACCAGACGCAAAATATACCGATACAAACGAGTAACCGTACAGACGAAGCAGACAGAAGGTCAGGTAAAGTAAAGGCGAAAAGAGGATATGCATTTTAGGCCTATTTCTTGGTGTCCTCAAGAAAACCAATAGTATTTCGATGATGCTGATAAGTATTCCTATAATATACTTCAGTTCACATCATGAATAACAAATGCATAAAAATTCTATTTTATATATTCCTTAATGGGTCTGAGATTTAAATGATTTCTCTGTATATTTCAAGGCTTTTATTTCAACCATTGTTGAAAAAACGCCGCATATCTGTTTGCTCTCATGCATGAAAAAATTCACAGTTGGATGTTTTCCGTACAGCTCTGACTAAACAATCCGGACACCACCACTTTCTTTTGTCATTTTGGTGCTACCTTTCACAGCAGTTCACTAATTTCGTAATAGCTTCATACGTTTGTTCAGAAAAAGGAAGAAGCTTCGTTTTAACTTTCTGTCTTGGTGTTCGTCGGGTAACTAGCTGGATTGAACGGTTTACAAATGTACAAGCCGAACAACTAAGAGTTATATCGAATAGCTTTACCAGGCAAAAAAATCTGTTGACGACAGATAGCGACATATGCAGAGATGTTCAAATCGTTATTAGAGATCCATTGTTCGATATTCTCGTTGCTCAAATTATGGTTTCCAAATAAACCAAAAGTTGCATGTAAGCAGTTAATTTCAAACTGTAGAAGACTAGAATGTTTCTAAATCTAGTACTGTGTCTATTCTTCACAATAGTTAAACCAGAAAACGCATTAATCGACAACATATATTCCAACCAAACAGGGAAAATGAGCTGTAAGGAGAACGCGACAAAAGTAGAGCAGGACCAACTAGTTAGCAAGCGACCAGAAATTCTTGTTTTTTTTGTTTGGATGGTGGAAAACAAGGCAAAACGCAGACATGCAATCAAACAATAGCAATATTGCCAGCAGTCAAAATAAGTATCCAGGCAGCTGACAAACGAAACGTGTCTACAAAAACCGGATAATAGATTAGCACTTTTCGCTTATGTGGATTGGGCTTTATACTCTTACAGCAGGACATGTTTTATTCTTAGAAAGGCTGATAAGTCTACATAACCGCAGGTGGCGCAGTCTAGAAAATTCCATTGAAGTATGACCACTGATTACATGGATTATGCGACTATCTAAGTAAACAATACATCTATACACGTCTAACGAATATATTCTGATATCCAGTAAATATTCTACTTTGTTTCAGACCACTGGTTTATTTGCCATGGATTCCACACAGTCGGACTCAACCATTAATTTGGTAGAACCTTGTGAAAGCTCGACGGACTCCATCACCACGATCGTCATTGCTCAAAAACGAGGTTTGTGAAATAACTGAAACTTAAATATCGTCATAATTACAGGCACCCCTTGGTATTCTTCGGTGCTTATAATTGTCAACGCCGGCTTGGGTGCAAGTCTGCTGGCATTTCCACAAGCTTATAATCTGGCAGGAGGCATAGCCATTTCGCTTGTTTTTCAAACGGTGCGTTGTCCTTTATCTTAATCCTTCGTTTTGGCACAACTCTGATTTTTTATTTTCTGATACTCATCCTACAAGTCAACAAGGGTTTTTGAGGAGTTCTTCCTGACTGACGTCTATTTTGAGATCAGGTTAAGCTAACAGTATTCAGTAAAATAGTAAACACATAGTGGTGAAAGATACTCAGAGGAGAATAATGAGAAGTCTTCAGAAACCTAGGCATTACATTAAAAACACCTGGATAAAGCAGTCACAAACAATTGTCCTGTTTTTTAATAGAATCAACAAATTTGATGATATGCCAAAATTCTTTGAGATGTTGAAAAGGTTCAAAATAATTATTTGAAAGACAGACCCTTAGTTCAAGTAGGACGGCGTGCCAGTACGATCAAGGTTTGTTTCTCTGAACAAAATGTATCTTTTATCGCAAGAGACCAACTTCTTGAACGGGTGCTCTTAACCATTCCCACTAGACGTCTATAGATTCTCAAGAAAAGTGTAAATTATATATGGGGCTTGGTGGAAGCCAAGCTGATCAATAAACGCCACAGTTGGTTGGGCGGGTCAGACTCTACTGCAGAAATGTGGTATGTGTTTAGGTGACATACGTGCTGGCATGGCTTGTCAGTATTCAATGCTCCAAACTTGCTCAAAATTCAACCGATTTGGAGTTAACTGGTTAGACGAAACGCTTTCGAGCGCAAAACGTGGAATGCAAACTCTGAACACGTGGGCCAATGTTTCTGATAACAATCGCAATCTTACTTATTAGATGTGGACTCGCTGAAACTTGTAAATGTTTCAGATGGTTTATTCAGGGTTGAACTGTTGACTAGTTTTTATCTTATGTGAAATGGCTTTGGCAGAACTGGCAGCGTTCACGGATCTTTCCTGGTAGCCGTGGCTCATTCACTCAGTCAGCGTACTTCAAAATAATTCCATTGAGCTAGGCAAACTAACTGTCAGGGATCAAAAAGCGAACTTCAATTACTATATCAAGGGCTGATTGGTGTGTGACGATTTTGCCGCAGGAAGTTAAATGGAACAGAACAAACGAGTCAACCATCACGTGGACATATAGTGCAAGTCGATGGGGTGTTGTGTGATCAGCTTGAAGGAAAGCGTTAGTTATTCTGAATCATACTATCGCTGGACTTATTGTAAGAATATTTATCGTTGATTTCATCTTTCCGGAATAACCCAATATTTCAAAGTGACCTTACTTTGATCAACAAATTTTGTCGTATGCCTAAGTTTATACCATCTTACAACGCAGGATGAATTCACGCGGAGTGTGTTGTTAATTTCTTGTCCAACTGTGTAGCCTACCTGGCTGACGGTATCCGATAATGGGAAACGTCACTGGGATAATGGGGTTGTGTGTGAGATTCGATCCATCAACAAAAATCACAAAAACGATTGGTCGCGGAAAGCGTGTGCACATCCGTTAAAGTACGGTCAGTTAAGAATGCAAGCCCTGCTGTTCTTCGTGGTTAAGCAAAGTCTGACCGGGGAATCTGTGAGAATACTACAGCTACAAGCTGTGCAAGTTGTGTTCAGTTCATATGAAACCAAAATCTTCTATTAATTACCAGCAGTCAAAATATCGCCCACCAAGTTGACGATTCATGTGGTTTCTGTTTGGAGAGAAGTCCTAGTTTTGGGATCATCAATTAGAGTTAACAGAACAGTTTTTCTATCTACTCTTGAGACAATCGAACCATCTGTGCATTACTTACCAGCAAGTATGGCTGAGCGCCTGCATATGATATTTTAGTCGTATCTTATGTGAGTTTAATGGAACAGTGGTGAACATGGTTGCTTCCAGAAAGCGTGGTCAAAGTTCTATTGACGGCCGTCGGAAGCATATATTCTACTGACTAGCTCTAACAAGAGCGAAAATCAAGTGTGATGCCTCATCCCAAAAGTAGCCTCCTGAAAAGTTTATGAGAGTGTGACAGCTACAGAGAGTTGCCAGGGATGTTCAACTCATATAAAACCAGAATCTACAATTCTGGTCGCCAATCAGGGTTAATTAATTGTGAACATCTTTTTGTCCGTAATGATGAATATTTAGATGCTAGCTTGCTAATTACAATACGTTGTGAATAGTATGAGTAAAACCAAACATCTAAATAATATCAGAAGGATATGCAACCAAACTGTAATGCAAATAACAGAAAAATATAACAAGTGCACTTACAGCAAGGGTTTGGACAAAATACACAGATATAATCCGGGAGTGTGTTAGTAGAGTGTAGGGTGGAATCCTATAGATGCCAACGTAAGGATCTGTAGGATGGAAACACGGTGTAGTCCACGGAACCCTGTAGCTGTGGTTTGTTCACCGGCGCGCGAGAGACCCAGATGAGTTGTGTTCACATGTGTGTGCGGTCTGTGGGGTCTGAACCCCAGAAATAATCCTGCCCAGTATTTTCAGCAGAGTGCAGTTGGTAAGAGGACAGAGGTATTCAGGTTTGACGGTTTCAACGACCGTTTTAAAATGTGTATCTTCGGCCGGAATCGAGTGAGAATGATACACTGAGAAAACATCTGCAGAATGTGTTAAATTTCGGCCTGCAGGACAATCGGCAAGTAGATATTTTGTACCCATGTTTTTAAGCCGCGGATCAAGTTTTTCGTGAACACTAATGACGTACAACTAGGAAATTTTTGGCACGTTTTTGGCTCATTCACGTCCTTTCATACGAATAGTGGTTTTTGAGGACCTTTTAGCGAGGCTAGGGTGCAGAATGATATGTGAATCTATTACGTAACCTCGTTTATTGCGGCGCTTGGCTCTGTCAGGATGAATCTAAAAAAAGAAACGTCTCTTCTGAGAAATACTCCCTTGAAACATATCTTTTGTGTTACTCAAACTTTTTGAAGAAGAGAAGTCAAGTATTTGAAGAGGAAAGTTTTCAAGTCCCTCAGAAGCAACGAGGTTATAGTTCCAACAGACGAAACACAGCTTGATTACAGAACAAACCCACAGCAAATCACTGAGTTATATGAAACCAAGCCAAGTTAGGCCACAAATAAGAAGAGACAGTTGTTAAACATCTAGGTTTCTGTCTGATTCAAATCAGCGAAGGGAACTGTATTTGCCTATATCGTATACGCTCCTTTAGCGTAGCAAAGGGGATTCATACCGGGTATAATTATCTCGGTCTATACACAATGAGTCACGTTTTTAACAAATAATTTTCCAGGCTGATTCACCCAAAAGATATTTTTGATGTTATTGCACTAAATAGTAAAACAATCCAAAGAACCTTTAGTATACCTACACGATACCTGAACAGTTTTATTCGTCACAACGCAATGTTTTAAATTTTTCAAACAACATATACCGTCGGTCTACTTGATAACTACCCTTATTCAAGCGCTTCCAATATGATTACTCGTGAATTCATTCCATCTACTAAAGCTTTGTTTTGTTAGGTAGTCTGTGTGATGACCACCTAGAGCTCTAGTCCAGTAGATCATTTTCCAGAGCTGATGACTGAGTAATGAAAATGATCTTGGCGAACGCTATTAAGAGACAGTGGAAAGTGTAGCGATGAACTTCTTGGTGTTGTGGCTCTAAACTACTGGTTTTAAACTTTCGTTACTGAAAATACTATGAGCATGTCCGTTTTGCATTCTCATTTTCAACTATTTTGCATTATTCCTGTATATAGATTCTGGCACTAGTAGCGTGGTTTGGACTAATCATTCTCGCCTATTGTGCCGATCACTCGGGTACCGGAACCTACCAGGAAAATGTCAAAGCTTGTTGCGGACAAGGAGTAAATATGGCGTGTTCCGTGGTAATTGCATTGTACACATTTGGATGTTGCATTACTTACCTCATCATTATTGGTGATCTCTGGGACAAAGGTAATTTGAGTCCGGTATTACAGAAGTTGATATTTATTTAGTTTCGTCGCCTAAGGGCAATTTCACTTTGGTTCGATTTGAATCTCAACTTTCTGATGCGCTGATTTTAATTTTGTACACATTTAGGTTGTCAACTAATCTCAATATCAGGGCGTCCTAATATAGTTGCACTGGTCACCATGTACCAAGTTCTAACTAGCGTATACGCGAAAACTGACGTAACATGAAAAGTGGTTGAGGGTGGAGATCGAGTATTTATTGAGCGGAATAAACGTATTGCTGAATGTTACATCAGAAATCGAACTGACAGGACGGTAAGCAGAAGAGGCTGAGGCCTGCAGGTCATCGAACAAGTTAACCGGAAGTGTGTATATCTTGAATCGGGCCATACAAGGACATAACTTGCGAAAAAACATTTGTACAGCATACGTTCTGTGCACGTTCTTACTGTTCTATGTACAACGTTCAGCCGACATTTTTGTATATACTTTACAGACCACGTCGCAGGCGAGTCAGTTGCTGCAATAACATGTAAACTTTGTGAGGGCGATATTCAATTTGCTTTTGATTGACAAATGTTTGCTCGCAACGGTTTAAACGTTTAGAATGAAATATGTTTCGTTCGTCGCATGTTGTTGACCGATGTAAATAGCACATAAGTAACCATGTATGGAGTATAACGTCTTCAAAGTGCTTGGAAACGACCAGGTTTCCGGATCCTCTAGATGGCACCTCTGTTCTGGCTGTAAGTAATTTCAAATTACTTCACAACAGTTGTTTTGTAACAAGGCATAATTTATTTCTGTAACTTACTGCTTTATTGTTTTTCGTTGTTCTGAATAAAACTACTTGCATCTTTCATGAATTTAAAGTTAATTTTTAATATTACACTTTTAAGAACTATTCCTTGAGAATTATAAATAGCTTATGTAGAAATGTTTCAATATGATAAGATTATCAAGAAAAATATCTGTGGGAAAAGGCTATTACTTCCTCTTTAACAATAAGAAATTTGAGAATAAGTGTTCACCTGTAGGGTACACATCAGCCTAGAATTTCAGAGTAAGCTGACTTGGTGAATATTTCCTAGGCGTAATCCTAACATATGAAAGTAGTCACGAGTCCACTGATTAAGAGATAGACTGTTAGATTAACTCGCAAATCGGTCATTATCTTTTAATTTCGGCAAATGTCATTCAGATATTAAACGCCTTGGTCCGGGTTCATCATTGGGTCTACTTGTAGAATGAGAAAAACCACTGTGTGAATCTGGCGGTTTTTTACAACTTGGCATCTGGTAATTTTTGCACGAAAAGTCCAGACCTAGTGGCAAACACTTCATCTAACACTGATGGTATCATATTTTGCACAACAGACAATGTGTGGAGTTTAATTGTATAATGATAAAGTAAATGTCTCCTTTTTTCAGTTCGATTAGACGCTAGAATAGTTCGACGTCTGTGGTTTTACTCCCGAGAAGACGAGACAATAAGACTGGGCACGGAATTTCAGGAAAATCTCTCGGTACAGAAGAAGGAGCTTTTCGATGTGCTTTTAAATCTCTGACAACTACACTGTTAGATGGCTCATCACATAAGTGGTTATTGTCTCCCGTTAGTGGCTTCAAAAGTGTTTGCAACTGTCCATTACTGTGTGGCAAGTTTAGTCATGTCCTCAGTAGTTCAGGATGGAAAAGGAATCCGACACATAGTAACCACCTACAATTTTCGGAAAGTATTAAGCTGATAACTCCTTGTTAAAAATCATTGATGGCGCGTGTCGTTGCCACTGCACGAGTCTGAACTCCAGATTACGTTTATGTTAAGCTCGATTGAATTGTCTCAAAGGAAAACTCGACCAAATTCCATTGTGCATACTGCTCAGAGGGTCAGAGCATCGCTACCTAGTAACTATCCTGATAACCTTGTTATCATAGTGTCTTAGTCTGTTTGTTTTCACGCAGTTTATTAAGCCTGGGGAACAGTAGCTTGGTTACTGATATGTACTAGAGCACTACTTGTCAATCGCAGCTGACCAAACTTATAGCGTTCAGATGTATCGTTCAGCTTGCCGTTCCAAAAAGATGCACTAGAAGCGAGTTTTGCTCCTGTCATAGTACCATAACTGCGTCATGGACACAATGGTTAGTACAATCTCATGGGAACGAGGGTTGGATTCCACCTCCTGTCTGTGAAGCAAGTTGAATTGATATCTGTTTGAAGCAAAGTTCGAGTCTAGTACACTTTTCTTGAAGGCACTGGCTGGGAATTCTGTCAGAACGCAAAGTTCCAACAAACTATGGGAGGTGTTCAAATTATCTCATCCAAGAGCCCTGCCACGTGTGCTAATATTTTTATCAGACTGTGTTCACAAATGAGGAGACCGTTTTACGGCTTGTGATCTCACACAGTGGTGAAAGGGTCACTGTCTGTGGTACTGATTTAGTGAGAACAAGTGACTGCACAATACTACTCACACTACTATTCAGTGTGTGAAACATAAACACCTATTTGGATATTGAATTAATCGGATGAAAAATACAAAAAGAAACATTGGGGTGCAATTTGGCATGAGATGGCCCTATTTATATGCAGAAACTGGGCATCGACAGCCGTTGCAATCGTGACGTCCTGAGATCAATGTTTTAAGCAAATACGTATGTTTGTTTGTTGTCGTGCTAAAGCGCATACCACATGTGTCAGTTTTCCGGAATGAACAGTCCTTACGCTGTCCGCGTTCGTGAATCATAACACTGGTATGATGCTATAACACACATTCACATGTTAGCAAAACTAACACTATCATAATTCGACAGTGATAGGAGGGGAATTTCAAGTTTCAGGTCGATTCAAAAATAGCACAACTCTTGTGTCCAGTAGACTATTAGTACTAAAGGTTACTCCTCAAAAACACTAGACCAGAATGTATGCAAGTTTGCTACTATGAATGAAGACACTCATTCGCACGCAGTGATTGTATTGATCTTTAAGCTTCTACCCTTTATGGAGCCAGGCACTTATCCCGGTTCCAAACATCTGTCCACGATTTTCCATGTTCAAGATGAGTGCTACTTTCTCCTTGATTTTCATATGAATCAGGAAATTATTCTACAGAATGTACATCTGACAAATTACTGCTTTTCGATGTTGTCTCCAGTCACTTACACAAGTACACAACTAAATTAGACATGTCATCGTTACTTTCTCGTAGCATACTAGGATTGAGAGACGTTGCTCTGATCAATAACATAACCTCCATTCCATGACGGTGCTCACTGTAACAACAAAAAATCTGTTTAAACCCTGTGTCACTTTTACTACACATTTCATTCTCGGTACACAACACTAATTCAATATCGCTAACTTGGTGTGTACGACGTCAGTTCGTAACAAAAAATATGTTCCATAAGGCGATAATTTTTGCCTTGTTTTCAATCACAATGGAATAAACAGATCGGTGCAGGTGGTCTAGACCACTTGAAGGAAGTATACAGAAATTAGATTGCCATAAGTTTCTTTTGGTGATAAACGTAGCGTGTTTATTGATTAAAGTTCACCGAACACATGCGGCTGGTTTCGTGTTACCTATCATGCATGCGCACCCCATGACATTCAGCTGAACAGCCGACCCCATAAGCCATGTATGCGGAAGTTAGAGAACGAAAATTCATGTACAATACACACTCACACTAATGCTTCCGCCTAATGTGAACAGGTCGCCTTACCCCGGGTTATGTCTTGTAATCATAACAAGATATATAAACGACTTGCGGCGCACAAATAAAACTTCCAGTGCTCAGCTAATCAACGATCATGGCTAGGTTCTACGAGCGTACGTGAGGCACAGTTGGATGGTCAAATATCCAACTGCCAAATTATCTGTTAGTTATGCATTTTCTCTGCTAAACAATGAAGTCGGTAGATTTCAGCGTGAACTGTTCTAGAAATCCTGTCGGAGCAGTTGATCACCAGGGTCATTTGGTAGATTCCATGAAACACCGAGACGGGTGAATACCAGAGTGTAGATGTGAAAGTTCCGACCTCCCGGCTTGACTTCATAGCTCAGCTTCATTGCTCAGCTTTCTGATTTTGAGCATGCGGCTTCTACTACTGGTTCGAATGCAGCCGAAGCTCAGATGTTTTACAAGCGGAACTCTTCCAAATATCACCGCATGAGGGAACGAGATAAGCAATTATGCAGGACTATGTATGCAAACTACTATTTGATAGTAAGTTACTCAAAGTTTAATGATTAGTAGTAGGGGATTTGGATTTTCATATAGATTGAACATCACCCACAATTGATCGCAGCTGTGGGAATGCGACAGCTGCGATCAATTGTGGGTGATGTTCAATCTACTCAAAGTTTACTCATACATTAACCAGATAAACAAAATAAACATATAGACAGAAGTCAGTGCATGTTACCTAAATAAAAGCATGATTAAAACAAATATGCTGGGGAAACGAGAAAGGCGTAACAGAAATCAGAGATGAAATGAAGAAAGAAGAACTATCAACCCAAGTGAGACGTAGTAGTAATGCAATTTCAATACACACCTGTGGCATATGTTGATTCCAGCATGATCGAATTGAGTAATCTTGTGAGGACAACTGATCCTCTAGATGCTTTGATGGATTCCGTAAGACAGTTGGATGGTTAAATGGTTAAATCAAAATGTGAAATTTTCGAACCATCAGCGTGGTTTCTTAATTCCTGTGGTGGGGCGCGTTTGGACTTGCTGTTCCTGCCACCGGTTCGAATCCGGTGGAGCCACAGATTTTTCTAAATCAAGGTCTCTTTAAAATTGCGAGATCTGCTGAACTACTCAATAGTAATATAATTTACGTGCTCATCGTGTGAGCTGGTGGATTCCAGCGCGAACTATCGAGTAAATTCTGCCATATGAATCAGTTATCGAGGTAGCGCTAGGTCCAATAACATTTGTTTCTGGTCTCAAAAGCAGTGCAATTAGCGCTCTAGAAGCAGCTAAAGCGCATTTACTGGCAGTTTGATGAGTAGGATTGAAGGTTTTCATGAGATCCACCTGTTGACCCGGTACTCCCTGCTATCTCACTCTTGATATTCGAAATCCATTTCGGAATGTACTCTCCGATTTGAATTGTGGTGTTTCCACATTATAACCTACTTAAGAAACTATTGATATTTTACTGGAGTCTTTAGTTTTTTCTGTCGGTTGCACTATTTATACATTTTTGGCTGAAACTTCGAGGCTTTGAGACATATTGTTTGGAGCACGCTAATTCTTTGCTTATACATGGTCTGTTACCTAGCTGAGTACTCACCAGCTGACAGTTAGCCCATGAAAATCTTAAGTTACTATGCTGCTGCATTCACAACACAGTGTTCGCTATGGCAACCAAATATTAATTGCTGTCTGTTGAGATTACCAGTGTGATTTAGTTCATTATCTGTCCAATTAGGTTATGATTCATTGTGTCTCTGTTCGAAACAATTGTTAGCTGTATCCATGGCCTTTACGGTACTTCCTGCAGGAATATATTAACTTTACGCGTTCCCAATATTTACTCAAACGATCTTCATCATACCCAGTTTGAATGCTGCGTTTCAATAAAGGTTCAGCACTTTGACAGGTAAAAATCTATATCCGTTATGTTTACGTCAAGTTTTGAGTAGATGAGTGTTTTTTTACTTCGTGAAGGACCGTTCACTTCAGAGTCCAATGCTGTCAGTAGAATCGGAGAAATTAACAATGAAATGATGTCTGGTATGAACAAAGGTCAGTGCTAGTTAGGATAGTTGAACTAATAGTTCATGTTTTGTCGACTGTCGACCATCACAATCAGCCCTTTATGTGAATGCAAAACTTACAGTGGAAAGTGAGCGTTATTCGGTCTTCAAATGTTACAATCATCAAGTGCTCATCAATAACAGTCTACCGGTCAATTGGGTCGCGTTATTCATAAGTGTTCATTGATCAATAAGATAGTCTTTTCGAGTGTTTGGTTTTCACTAAGATTTTTAATTTGATCTCGACGTGTCGAGTTCAAGGATCAAAATCAGTTTAGATGAAATGTTCACCTACACATCGCCAACACTATTTTCTGGCAATATATCCCCATCAGGAACCACTAAAGAAGTACTAACTGTGTTTAGTCGCAAGCAGTCTGCTGAACCACAGTGCTCTCGATCTTCTTTAGGGCAACAACACTGACAATTTGTCATCCAAGGAAGCATTCGACCAAAAACTGGCGACTTACTACAGTTTTCCAGACGTTAACACAAACGCCGTTGGCATTTTTCATATGATATTCAAAGGTGTACAATGTGAAATGTAGCCTCTTGTTCAAGAATGCTTGATAACTAGACTCATCACAAGTGAAAAAACGGATTAGTGTTCATCCATTCTGCTAAACACAACTAAACACTTAATACGACGCTGTGTCAGACACTGAATAAAGAGAGTGACACTGTAGCTACTGTCACACTAAAGTCGCTTAAGAAGGATGGTAGATATGGTCGTATGTTGGATAAAAACGGGACAATTGTTAGGTGATACTTAAGTTCGAGGGACAATTCGGTCGGTTCCATCAATTAAACACAGGTAACGTTCATTGAATTTATAAAGGAATTGGCACATACAGGTAAACCGGTGGAGTTTGTCTGGTAAGTAATCATGACTCGATTCTAAGGATGCTTGAGACATGTCTGAATGCCTGAAGTTATTCTCAATGGATTGACTGATAAGATCGGACGTGAAATAGGTTGGGGGTGGGTGCGAACTTACAATAGAAAGGTGATTAAATGATTCAAATATTTCGGAGTGTACTAATCAACCAGCAAGTGGTGTGAACAAATTGCAGTCAGTCAATTCATATTTGATTCACACGGGCAAACTAAAGACAAGAATAGTATGAACATAGTAAGAAGGTATAAAACCTGACAATGAAGAGACGTTGTACTTAAAATGGAAGTATAATTAATGACCAGCCCCTGTACAGTGACTTATCAATGTATTTCTATGTTCACTGCGATCTACTTCTGGAGGCAGAAATGGGGTTTCTTAAGGTTTGCGACTAACGATTGGAAAACAGTTAAAACACATTTGTTTACAGTCTGACAGGTAACACGGAAAGCCTTTTAGGAGATCTACTGTGTAGCTAGATTCTAGCAAGTGTTTTTGTAGCACTCAGCCGTTCCAGACTTAGTCTTCAGAAACTATTTCAAGATGTGCTTCAAGATTCGAGTGTGTAGTACACTCACTGTATGGCTCACGTACTGCTATGCGCATGCACAGATAAATTCGTAAACAACGTTTGATTTGGTGAATGTTGGCATCGTTTATTTATTCGGAGATGAAGACACGCGTGTTATCGATTGTAACACAACGAGCATAAGTGAGATATGTGTGTGGCTCAGTACTGACTTAATTGTCCGTCCTATCAAGGGTGCCACACCACCACCCGTAAAGAGTAGCGCTATGTACACGGGTTTGAGAGATACTATTGTGATGGCCGGTGCGACGTCGATTGATTTCGACTGCCTTTCGACAAAACGTACGGGCTAACCATTTTGAATGAGAACCGGCCGAATGGAATTGTGCTGTTCCGACATACTTTCATCCAAACAGATCTTGTGAACTCTGTGGCATACTGTTCGGATGAGCCCAGGTTTGTAAGTAACTGATGCAATAATTTCGAAGTGGTTGAGTAGTCCACGTTTCTGCTCTTTAAATAAGGAGAAAGTCATATTCAAGCGTGGTAAGTTAGACGTCCAAAAATGGCAACTGGTTCTGCTCTACAAGTCCGTTAGTTAACTTAGTAGTGTGGTACGAGCTGCTGAGATATGTATAACGCGGATTCAGTCTGACTGCTTGATTTGTCAAATACAAAACTGTCGTCAACGTATCTTCTGTACAGATAAGTTATGCTTGTGTTATTTTGCGCTTTCTTCTCAAGAGAAGCCAAGAACGTATTGACCGTCACAAGCCCGAGAGGATTACTCATGGATAAATAATTTAGCTGACTACAAGATTGTGCATTAAGTGTAACTTGCATGCTTTTAGTGCACACAGTAGGCGACTTACATACGTGTAACGTTGGCAGATCGACTTTAATATGATGTTCCATCATCTACCCATGAATGATGTTAATTTTTTCAGCTAGAGCTACACTGAAAAACAAAGATTCCACATCTAAATACGCCATCTTCTTCGTAACAGTTTGATTGCTTACACTTTCACTAAACTCAGACGCATCTTTCAGACTATACGTCTACAGGTGGGTTCTGAAAGGCTCAATAATTTTCACTAATCATTTCTCCAAACTGTGATAGGGTGAATTCCTTATCGATAAAACGATTCGCAGTGGAATTGCGGTTTACCGTATCTTTCAGAAGCCATGAATGCTTAGTGCCTGTATCCCTTTGGTCACTACTTCTTGGTACACCTGCTGATCAATCAAGCCACCAGGTTTTAGATCCTGCAGATAATTTACTGTATCTCTTTCTATCTACTGGACTACATTCTTTTGAACTTGATCCAAGTAGAATTCACTGTTGTCGCGTAAAATGGAAGTCATCTGTTCTGTTATAAATGGCCATGCCTGATCCTCTATCGGGAGGCGGGCATATGATACTCGAAACCTTCCATAGGTTAGTCAGTGCTATTTTGTGTTTTTTCCAGTCAACAACTTAATCTGATTGGTGCTGTCCGATCCTAGTAAGTCAAGTCGACCATTTTAGCTTTTAACCAAAAACTCACCTCTATCAACAGTGATTCCGACCGGTTCGTTTTATTAAATAGATATTCAAACTGGGTTTTGTTTGAAATAAAACTAATACCGAATGGTAGGACACAAAACTTCAGACACGCGGATATGGCTTCTCTTGCGTTCTATTCAAGTGTGCTTCAGAACAACTGAACATAAATTTACGTAAAGTACGAGAGGGAGTCCTCATTGCATAGCGTCCCATTAAGTCTGGTATAATTGAAGTAGGACCAGTATCTGATCCAACAAACAAAAGAACCTAGCTGACGCGAATCAGAAGGTTCGATATACTTTTGTGCACCTGCTAAGTTTTCTTGATATCGAAGGATTATGCAACCTTTACCTCATGCCTATTATTCCTTCAATTACTGGTTGGCCCATTACCGTTGAAGTACATTACATCTTCAACTGACTGGACGCTATATGGTGCTGGACAGAAAAATTGAACAAGGTCTTCAAAATGAATTCTCCGTGAGAAACATCTTTTTCGTTCTTTCGTTTTTCAAAATTACCGATGAACTTTTATGAAAACCACTCATATTGACAATGCTTCGAGTGAGCATTTGACTCAACAATCGCTGCACATTCGTCCATGCTGTATTATGTGGTGTTTCAGTATCAAAATAATAAATGATCAATCTTTCCTTCAAGATTTATTTCACTGAAGGAAATTCACACGTATGCTGGAAAGACGACGACGTAGCAAAAGAGTTTTCTAACGGACTTCCCACTATTCTCTTGCGACCACACATCTTGGTGTGCTTTTTTTAACCGATCTTGTTATTAATGAATGAAACAAACTCAACTACAGTAAGGCCATTCACAAGTGTGGAATTTCTGGACTGTCATAGTGCTCAACTGATAAAGTGGGCAACAGAAACGTCAGCTTAGTGTTGACAAGCCCTGTTGGCAGACGCACTCTAAGCTGTACGATCACCAGAGGCTTGAAGGATTCCTGCGGGAAAACTATTTTGTTACCCCAACCTCATTCAAACGTGTACTGAACCGAACTCAGAGAGTAAGACAACGTGCTGTTAACATATTTGTTCTGATGATCAACTCAATGAAGTAACCAGTTGAGTTTTCAATGTATTGTTGTCAAATATGGTCTCGTATGTAGTTCATCGCAAGTATAATCGTATACTTCCGTACAAACAGTGTTTGACTACGCGATTTTGGATAGTGAGGTTCGTCACGCATGGTATTTGGACCGACGGTTCATCATCAGCATTTCCTCTATCCTCATTATTTGGCCCTTGTGCATGCCAAAACGCATTGATTTCCTCCGGTTCGCTAGGTAAGTCAAACACCCATTTTTCTGTATTTTCCAGTTCTCTACATAATTATATTTTCCACATTTGTCCAAGTCTCAAAACAGCAATTAACTGTATTCATTCCGTCTTCTTTTTTCGTGCTCCCTAGCGGTATCGGCGTACTCGGTGTGTGCTACATCGGGTTTCTCATAATCGGAGAATACTTCACCGAACTACCTCCAGCTGGACCCATCAAGACGAAGTGAGTGGCATACTCGTTGATGTTTATTCTGTGTGATGTTTATCCGGAAGCGGCTAACACTTCTCGGATTACTGGAAATAGCCAATCATTTGGATGGTCACAACGGAATCGGTAACAGCTGCTACAGTCGAGTGACTCGTTTCCATATGAAGTGTTAAACAGGAGGTTTTGTTTGCATAGCACATCAGTAGTACATAAACCGTAAACCATCAATAAAGTAATTTCTAGGTGTACAGAAGGTTACCACCTCCTCAGAGTCAAACCCTAAGGAGAAAACATGAGTAGGAACGACAACTTACCGGTCAGTTGGACTGTGATCACTGCTTAGTTCGATAGACATAGTCAGCCCACCATACACGCGTGAAACGTCTCAGTCCACATAAGAGCAACCCACCGAATCGCAGGTGCATCCTGCAACCAGTATATATGTAAGAACTACATGTCAGATGTCCTACCAGTTGCTCTCCCTTTAAAAAGACTTTTCATCAAGATTACCCAGATGTGAACCTTGAGTCGTTAGTCGTTCTTCAGGGCCGTGTTCGGGAAGCTTCCGTAGAAAGTGGACGTGATCCACTCCGTCATATTCTTTAGAATGTTGAAGGTGGTCTGCATCAGTGTGTAATACTTTGTTGACAGTGTTGGTCTAGACATAATCAGCAATCTTGTCATCCATCAACGTCCCTATCGAAACCATGCTGCGTCTTAGTGGCGAGTTCAAAGTCTTCCGTCTGAACCCTGAAAGATTTATCCAAGGAGTCATCTACTACCTCGGCGAAGACT
The DNA here is from genome assembly GCA_013368495.1 of Paragonimus heterotremus. Lineage (NCBI taxonomy): Eukaryota > Metazoa > Platyhelminthes > Trematoda > Plagiorchiida > Troglotrematidae > Paragonimus > Paragonimus heterotremus. The sequence continues at coordinate 40,012 of LUCH01017241.1, forward strand.
GAATACGGGGCTGTTGGTCGACCGTTTGCTGCATCATCCTTGCACACACCTTTGAGGACCGGGTTGATTATAGAGCTTCTTCAAGCTTTAAATGGGCTTCACAACGATGCTGACTGGTCGAAAAAAACAATAGTGGCCCAGTTATTTCTTTTGTGCATACACTGAAGCTAACTGAGGCTGTCAGAATGTGAACATGGCGGCTTACAGGGTAGAAGCGACCCTAAATTGGCTGACATACGTGATGCACAGAATTGGACGATTTCAGATGCTATTTTCTACCACATTAGCGGTACCTCTAAGTAAACTTTCCTGTCAGCATGCTCACTGCCTGTCTGAAGAATATGTCGTTTGTGCAGTGCCGGTCCTACTCCTAGTGTGTTTCCACTTCATTGTAAAATAACTCTGGGTTCAAAATATACTAACGGGAAAAAGCTTCTGATGGGATTTAAATCGAGATACCACGAAGGCGGAACCACCGGATGTGTTCCTCCCAAGTAAAGTCGTTGTACTTTGTTTGACACAAGCTTCAATCGTATGTTTCAGACTATCCAGATACTTGGTGTCTCTTTTCTGGTGTAGTTGAGCGAGTGCTGTTAACTAGAACATGTGTCAACCACATTAATCTCCTCTACCCTAACTTGCTAACAATAAATTCAACAGTGTTCTGTCGAGGATATTGAACATACAGACATTTGGAACTGTGAGCTTACTACGTCATCACAGAATAAATTCTGAACGTGGAAGCTGCGGCTAAAGTGTTATCAAATTGGAATAGTATTACCATAGTTCTTGATTAGTAAATTTCAACTGTTAATCATAATGTAAGACAGAACGGTTCAGTTCCATTGTACCAGCTTGGTACATTTCCATACAGATTGAACACAGTGATCGCAACGGTTGCATTCCCATAGGTTTTCCAGTCGGCCCCTTTCGAAAGCAAGCACTAGATTCGAGTTTCTCTTTCATTACAGCTCGTCGGTAGTGTATATCCTTGCCACGACCGGGATTAGAACCCCGGCCACGCTTTTCACAAGGTCACCGTGTTAATCACTGCTCCACTGACCTCACATTAGGCACAAATTAATTATCATATCTGAACACAACCATTTTCGCCTGTGAGTGACGATCATGGTACACTTGTTTCACGGAAGTGCATACAGAAAACGAGACGTCGGTAAAAGCTTACAGAACTGAATGAGACTTCCCTCAGAAGACCTACACAGAAACTGTCGGTCAAAATGAACTGAAAACATTGATGCCTCTTATTTTATGGCGGAAGTTATCTATAAAATACCCGAACACTTGTCCCATCTTTCCACCTTGTGATCCAACACTGCGTGGGTCATTTTGGTTTACTTGCTGTCGCAACCAATTAATAAATAGGTTTGCAAGACATCTCGGAACTGGCGATAGTTATTCGTTTTATCAAACCGATTACTCCTAAACTACCTAGCGGCCGTTTATTAGAATGGATTTAAACCATCTTACTGCGTATAACAACCAAGTGAGCAGGTGTGAATAACTAAAGTGTGATGAACAGTAATCATCTGGTTTTGACCAAGTAATTTTATTCTACAGGGACTGTAATGAGTTTGCTGTTCAGTATGGCGTCGATTTCGCTCACTTTTTTTCGCTTGCGTTAGAGTGTACTTTGCACTCTGAAGTGAAACGTTACTCTTCAGAAGTTCAGTTCAGAAAAAACATCTTTGATTGAAAGTTTTACCTACCCTTTGAACGTCACTGCCACTTTTCTATGAGCATACGCGTCATCTGTCAATCAATATTCTTGCACAAGTTTGTACTTTGTCCTCTTATCTGACGGTTTTGATCTGTATCCATTGGTGACATACCACTCTGAATTTCTTCACCCCCGTAGTCGAGTCCGATTGTTTCAGTTCTCAATCAAAGGTCTTTCATAATCACCTGAGACAATGTGAACACGCATATCAGTTTCTTAGACTACATCTTGGCATTATATTTTAGTGCTTATGATGGTGTACCCGATGTGACGATTTATTACAACAGTTTTATGGATTAACCACCAATCATGACTAATCCTAACGAAATTAATCAGATTTCATTTTGATTCCACTGGGAATTTTTAGCTGGCTCTAGTCAGATGGTAAATTCATTTTGTGTTTGAACGGTCAGACATAAAAACTGGGTTCTATCTACTGTATGGGGCCAGTAGAATATGTTTCTAGTTCACTCGTCTAGCACTCCCATGCAGAAGTACTTAACTTCTCAACTCAGAACACAGAAGAGGCGGATAACTTTACGTGAAATTTAACCTGGAGTTGTCTTGGTACGGATTTTCCCGGTAAGTTAACTCTTTTTGCAGTCCACATAAATTACTTTATCGATGGTATTCCGCACCGCTGTTTCTGTTGTTAGAATAGTTTATAAACACTTTTTTAAAGCCAGTTTGTCCGACTGAAGACGACCGCTCATTTCATGAATGCAAAGCGTTGATCACACTTGTTCGAGTTCTTCTTACGGATTTCATTCCTATCTCTTTGCATCCTCAGGCCGGATCATTGGTCAGATGTGTTCCTCGTTCTGCCCGCAATTTGCTTCGGATATCAGGTCGGTTCATTAGTATAATCTTGATGTTTATTGTTGCTGCTATAATACTGTTGACCCGTGTTAAGACATTCAGCTGACTCAGCTGTTGACCTATGTGGACAGTCTATTCATGTGACCCCAAACGAATGAAAACGTGTGAACCTGGTCGTGTCGACAGTCGATCGATAAGACGTTAGGAGGTGGCACAGTGAAGATAGATTCAAGTAAACTGAACTATTTCAGTCAAATTTAAATTGCATATAACAAATTGTGCAAACATGAATCTTGTTCCCCACATGTTAGTGGATTGTATACGTACAATAATAATTGTTTTCCACTGGGTTCCATCGGAGCTTTCTGCCGATCTACCCAAAGTTGTCATACAGTGTATCTGTTTGACAAAGGACACTGGACAGGTTCAGAAGCACTAATTATTTGAAAGTAAGTACAATCCCTGTCATTTTTTCGTTACTGTTCCATTTTCCGAAAAGGCGACAATATATAAGGGTCGTCTTTTTGGTCCCATAGTTTTATTAAGAATGCAAATGGCTGAACACAAATTTCAGACTTTTAATCATCAAGTCAACAAACACCTATAGAAGAGACCCAATAGCGAAAAATCTGGACTTCGGCTGAATTCGAACCAGCGACAGAAGCAACATGCCCAAACGTGGTAAATGCTCTACAAGCTGAGCTACTAAGTCAAAAGGAGAACTCTGAACTTTCACATTTTTGCCCTGTTGTCCACTCCACTCCCCACGACTATTCCCCTCAGCCACATTCCCAGTTTGGATGTTGCTGGAGCTCGTCAGTAGTACATATCTTTGTCACGGCCGGGACTAGAACTCCGACTACGCTTTCATGATGCGACCGTGTTGACCACTGCGCCATTGACCTCATATTAGGCACGACCGAATTGTCATATGCAAACGGTTAACTACCTTCGCTTGTGGGTAGTGATCAGGTTGCCTGATCGCCTCGAGAAAAGACGGTAACTGTCCTGTTAACTCCAATCGATGACCCCTTGACTAGGATTTCTCTCCAAGTTGAAATCACAGAAATCATTAACTTGCTTAACGGTACTTTGATTACTGATAAGTGGCAAGGATATGCACTAATGACAAACTCTGATGAGGGCGAAACTCCAGTCTAGTGCTTCTTTTCGAAAGGGGCTGACTGGAAAGTCTATGGGAATGCGACAACTGCAATCGGTTGTAGGTGATGTTTAATCTATATGGAAAAACAAAATCCCCTACTACACATCAGTAGGACTCAACTTTTAAATAAGGTACACAGCTACTCCGTGGATGTATTTTCACTGTCGTTAATTGTTCATTAGAAGAATCCAGTGCATTTTGTGCGCCCAACTAGGCTCACAACTCCAAAGCTGAATCAAACAAAGCTTTCCATTCTTTTGACGTGAATCCAACCGGACAGTGTGACAGTCAGTTAAAAGTGCACCGTAAGTCAACAAAAAGCAAACAACCCATAATTTTTCAGTTTTGTGTCCCTCAAACAAAAGTGGAATCCAGTTTGTTGTCGTGGTAACAGAGTGATAAATATATCATTGAACAATGCAACTAATAACGAAATAAAATTTGTATCCAAAGTGTTTCGGTAAAAAGCTGTCCGAAAGACACGACATCTAAAACAGTGTCGTGCCGAATGGCAACAATTGAGAAAGCCAGTTTTATCAATCCGCTCAATAAAAGCAATTCACTCGCAAAGTTGCTTAATCATTGCCCATACACTACAATTAGTCGAACATATCTAGCAATCACACTTTGTTCTTGGTTTACTATCTCTCCAGTTATTTCTCTCTGTTTGAAGAACACAATGCCCACTCAGGTTCAAAGAGTGCCCGAGTACCCATCTGCCTACTGTTGAACATTAGGATATATTCAGTACACTACCAGACAGCTGTTCAAAATTGCAACAAAAGACCATCTGGCTTGGCTAAGAACCGAAGTAAAAAATCAATAACAAGAGCGATTGTCACTAACTCGGTAAGCACGAACAACACTGTTAACCTGACCAAGGCGTTCAAGGTTGTCTACAAAGTTCCGGTCAACCTATCGAGGTCAGTCCAACAACACAGTCTAGAAATGACCATTGCGATTGTGATCGCAGTATTTAATTAGAAGGTGCGCACACAAAAGAAGTCCAGCCATGCCTTTAGTATCCTGTTTTTAACGGTCAATTTTTCTTGATCCCACACTGATCATCCACAAGTGACATAAGTTACTTGTTGTCCAACCACTTGAAAATTACATCCGGCATTACGGGATTATGCCGAAAGTGCGTATATAATATGGAATCTGTAGATATATACTGACCTGACTGGGTGATCAAAAAAACATGCCAGTCAATTTGTTCTTCTACCTGAGTGTTAATGTTTGGTTTGCTGAATTTTGTTCGGTATGTTTGACATTCCATGCCTAGAGCGATGCCAAACGATTAAATAGTTGAAGAATGTTTAAGTTTTTTACACAAAGCCGATCTCAAATTTTCATTACTGTCTATAGAGCACAATTACGGTGCATTTCTGTACCACGACTACATAAAAAGAACGTATTTTCATTTTTCTTTTATGTATAACTATCGTTGCATGTTTGCCAACATTTTCCTATCTGACATGTTTTGACATTCTCTCACTATCACCTAGAACTAATCGTTTCCATCAACTCATTTTCCGTTGCCTAGTGGTCGTCGTGCGAGCTCGATTTTTGATTGATCCATTTGGAGTTATTTTACTGTTTAATAATTTGAATCCCTGTTCACTTAATCTGCAGAGTGAGAGCATTTCTATCGTGACTTCTGTCAGTAACATCGTAAAAACCTCAGTAAATTGGAGCGCCCTTTCTAATATGTAAGGTCGTCTGAATCTGCTTTGTTGCAAATGTCGATTACACGTCACCAAATGGGTTTTTCCAATTCGCTAGCAGCAAATTAACAGTGTCGCTAAAACAGAGGAAAGCACAAGTAGTGACCCCGTGCGATTCACTCACAAAATGGTGATTATTTTCATCATTGCACATATGGGAAAATATACTGACCTTCCGTTTGGTGAATAAATGATGCTTTCCCTATATCATTTTACCAGGGTTATTTGCTACAGTTTCTTTTTGTTTTGAGTGGGAAATGAAATGTAGACGGTACAACTTCCCTAACGGCACATAATACATAAACTATCATAACAATGCACCGTCTCTTCAACCTGCTTTGTGAATGTTGAGACAGCAAATGTGACCGACTACTATGACTCATTGTCAACAGTTGCACAGTATACAGAGCGCTTTTCACTCAGTTTCACTCCTTTCCACCCCGGACAACAGTTTCATTAAATTAAGTAAGCTCCTTTAGATCCGGTGCATTGATTGTGAGTGCTGAGTGCTAAACATCCGAATGACCTCATGAAAAGCACGTGTTGAAATATCCATGTGAATTGCTCTGGAATCGTGAAAGTAAACACCTGTGTGATGTCGACAACTGTTGTTAGAATCACATTACTTCCTGTTATTTTTCGAAATAGTACAGCATCATTGTTTGGTCTGAATCTACCAAATCAAGTAATCGCTGCACTAACATTCGGTGTGGTGAATCCGAATGGGTCTGTTACGCCCAAATCGGTTAGATTTCGAAGTTTGTCATGTTAGTTAGGAGGATTTGAATAGAACACTACTTGATTTCACCTGCAACCTGTGGCTTTTCGAAATTGTCTTCCCATTCGTGCGTCGGACTCCGCGAGTTACTTGTGGAAAACTCTAGCAGGTGTACATATTGTTTGCGGGTTCATATGCATAGACCAGCATGTAAAACGGTTGAATGAGCAGGCTACTTACTACCGGTGTTTTGGTTAGCAGGTACGTGGGATAACGATTAGATACTGGATGTGATGACAAACGCCCGTTCCGTCCAGCATGGTGATGGGAGCTGAGGGTCATGGTTAAACGACGGAGACAGTAGTTGGAACAACACATTTTTTTCGACGCTTTTGGGGTCAACAAGATTTATGGTTCGATTATTTTCGTTGCCACTAGCAATTAAAACTGCCCACTGCTCAATAGTAGTTTAACGTCGGTTGAACAGAACATGAACACATTCAAATACTTGGAATTCGTATCGATTTATGGGTAGAACACGATCGGTAATAGAAAATATTTCATCGTAGCCTGTAAACAATAATCCGGTTAGATAGCACGAAAGTCGATCAGTGAGATTCAGGCAAATCTGCTGATAGTCATTTTGATTGTGTTTATAACAGTGTAAGGCCTGAGCGCATTTGTTGTTAAGCATAGAAACAGGCTAAAACCGCTTGTTAGTAATAATCTCAAGTCAGCTGAAATCAATAGACCGCTTTATGCAACTCAAGAGATGAATTTTTAACTTTTTCGCATCCCATATATTCAACAAATGCAGGACATTTAAATGCGTGTGCCTAGGTCACAAAATCGTTAGTATAACCGTGGAACTCGAGGATAAGTTATGAAAATTGGTCATAGCCAAGATCTGTTATGAAAAATATTTATAGATTCAGTTTTGAGGTTAATTTCAGAATGAAAATGTTGTGTTTGTATAGAAGGCGAGCTAAATAAGGGATAACGGAAGACTACTAAGACCGGGTGCATGCAAATAAATGTTTGTACAGTGGAGGATTTGGGAAAACTTCTGGAGAGATCCGAACACAATGGGTGGATTGTGTCCGATAAAATTTTTATTGAAAATTTTCTCAACAAATTGAAATAATGAGAAACACTAACATCAACGGATTGATTGCGAGGGATATTATTGCAACGGGACGGATGCTTTGAGGATCTGGGAAAAAGTACAGTCATATGATAACAAACCAAGGAAAACAGCAGGTGTGCAATACATTCAGTGAGGGCGTACACAAGCCTTAATAAAAGGACTAACCAAGTAGTGTGGAGCAGAGGAAGAATCTAAGATCCGGATATAGAAAGAAAGTCCAAAGACTTTGGCGAAATAACTGGTAACATGAACTGGCAATGTCATATTGTTATTCACAGCAATCCTCAGATATTTAACAGAAAGTATTTGAAGCAAATGTTAATTATTTACACGAACGTAAGAGCAGGTACCAAAAAGTTTCTCAATAACAACAGTGAAACTCTTCATTCAAGTGCCCTTCGTCACCACCAGGCTCTAGTCAGGTGTTGTTATCCCAGCGTTTGAAGTGTCATCCAGTGTATAAACCTAAGCGTCATAGATAAGCGCACCTGATATATCTGGGATCTGATTCTCGAACTTAGTGCCGACAAGAAAACCTTTAATGAAAGCAAACTTCGGTTCCTGTGCTTCTTATAAACTTGGAAAGAAGGAATAGCGGACTATTTTGAATCATGTCCTACTCCACGTAGTTTCCTCCTTCCTAAAACACCACTCCCTCTTGGAGACCACTAATCTACGGTGGTAATTTTTGTAAGAAACAATGTAAATTTCTTGGGAAGCATATTATTTTGAACGCCCACTCCTCAAAGTCCCACGGAGACTGCTTTTGAATGTGCAGGTACTAGTCATACCCTCTCAAGTCCTGCATAGCGACGGCGTTCCTTAAGTTTAGAAAAGACTCTATATGAAAAGAGCCCTCTGTCACCAGATACCAAGCCACTCAGAAATGATTTTCTGAAAGTCAGGTTAAGTACAAATAGAGTTCCACTGATTTGTCCAACACGACTGATAGTCTAGCGGTAGTGCTATATCCATGTGACAGTCTGATGGTTGTGTTAGGATTCGAAATGTTGTGGATCACCTCAAAGTTACACTTAGTTGGTCGTCGTAAATCATCGTTAGTAAATAAAAGCGCAACGGTAGATGGTTGAATAGTCACACTCAGCTTAAATCACGTTAGAGTCGTGCGCTTACACATAACGCATATAACTTCTGGAGGAAACATCTGAAACGATCGTTCAAGATAGTTACCAGGGTGAGTAATCAATACATGACGTAATAAGTATTTGGTTGACTCTATATTAATGTACGAACAGAAGACTGCCATTAGTTAAAATAAGAGTATTGTAGTACTGTGGTCAGCTCTGTAGTAGACTCCTCTGTATCTGAATGGTTCCACATTCACAGTCGCCTTTCCCTACAACAGGCATTTTGTTTACCCTCATACAGCATACATCCTTGGTTAATCACTCGTCTTATTTCAAAACCCTAACCGCTTGGGGAACAATAATAGAAATTTGCTTGCTACTGTGAACTGTGCTTCTGCGCACGCTCGGTACGCGGATTGTACACATGCATGATTGAACTTGTAGACCCGCCTACAGTTATCTGTTTGCTCCACTCTCTTTTGCGTTGTAAAACTTCTGTCCCCTATCAAATCAACCAGTCGATCTTACTCATAACTGTACTGACGGTATTGGCCTGAACTTATTTACAAAACTAAGCCACTAGTATTGCTGTTGTCATTCACGCTATAAAAACAGGGTGTCTAACTACCTAAGTAAGTATATATGCGCAAGAACCCATTCAACTCTTGACAGAAAATTGTTAGGCATTTAAATAACCAGAAGTGGAGAATCGATGCGAGCGATTAGGGACCCTCCGAAGATTGACAAGTCAAATGTTACGCAGATTTTACCGAGTAGGTGTGGCACAAAAACCAACGGAAAACGGGTACAAGTTGTCTATAAACAGCGCTAGACACGGGTCGAAGTTCCAGTCCATGGAGAGATGTTGTTAGGCGGAAAAAAAACGCTCTAGCCTCCCACAGACTGCCGCAAGAGAAACCAGTAGAAGTGGTAGAGGATTTCGGATAGAAAAGTTAGTGCGTCAATAACAACTGGTGGAATTTTGCGTGTGGTTCATACAGTTAATCTCTTTGACGTTACTTCATACAAACTCTCTCATAATTTTACATCACTACACCTACAAATTACTGCAACCGTATTGCACCGTAATCTATATGATGCCCCTCCCTCAGCTCGAGTCGAAATCACGCGTACGAAATGGTTTACATGCTATACCGTGTGTAACATATAGGAGGTAGAACAATAATATAATTATATTACACTACTTACACGTGACGAGTAGCAAATATCTAAGGATTAATTTGAATGCATTAAGGGCGAATTCGTCCCACGGTTTTCTATGAGGATAGATCACTGTGAATATTGGCGTTAAATAACTCACCGGTTTAAAACAATAAGTGGGCACACATACAGCTTGAGCCCTGAAGACTTCTACTTTAAAAACACGAAGGTAAAATAGTTCGCTTGTTGCCACTTTTGTGTTGGTCACAACCAACAAGCTGAAAGTTCCACCGGTGGCACTTATCGACTGCTAAATGTTTCGTTGTAGCTCCCTCCGCACGAAGTGAGGCAGTCGTAGTGCTGATCGACACTTCACCTTGGTGAGTTATCATGAGGCATTTGTGGCTGAAATAATCTGTAGTTCCTATCCTTAGTTCAACCAGGAGTTGTCCGAGTTTCCAAGAGAAAACTGTGTTCACCACTGTCCTAATGACCTCACACTGGGGACGCCCGAATTATCAATATGGCTAGAAGTTTAAACATGCTAATTTACCCCTGTCCAATGTGAGATAAGTGGCTCAGTTGCCACTGCAATTGCTTCATGAAACCATGGCCGGAGTTCAGATTCCGGCTATGGTAAGGGTATAAGGTAGCAGCGAGCTCTACCAAGAGCTAAACCCGAGTCCAGTGCTTCTGTTTGAAGCAGACTGGCTGTAAGGTCTGTGGAAAGACGAAATATGCGATCAATTGTGAACGGTATACAACTTCTGTTGCAAGAATAGTGGATGCCCTAAAAGGATTATTTAGCTTCTTAAGACACACAGGGGAAGACTAGTTCACTTGAGATAACTATCTCCTGAGCTGCTTATTTTTACACACATAACTCATAGACAGTTGAACGTCGGTAACCAGTCGCGTCTTTATTGTGTTCCAATGGCAAAAGTAGATCACGTTGGAGAGGTACGGAGAGTCAGACAAATATCTCTTTTTTTAGATTGTACCTCCAAAATTTACGTTATTGTGCATGAAGTACAGATGTACAAACAATATATATACCACCACTTATTAGCTGCAAGAGAGAGCTGAAAGAGACGTCTGTTTCCTTGACATCCATTGTATTGCAAATATTATGTGAACTTCTGTAATTTTTCCCACTCAAAGTTTCCTTCACATTGTTATGGCGATCTTTGGACTACTGCAATCATCTGTTTTTCATGTCTTACTTGCATTCATTTGCTTATCTACAAAGCATTGCCGCGTCATTTCATTCAATAATGAATAGCAGAGGAATGATTGTAAGTTGAACACGGTGAGACCAGCACCTAAGGACAACGTAGAGTGTACAGTAGCATTTTCAAACGTTTGAAGGAGTGCCACCGCTCTCTTTCTCAGTGTTGATAGTATTCCCATTATCACGGAACAAAGTGTACGTATGCTTCACGCTGACACCGTTCCTGTCTGAGAGTTATTGTTGGCTCATTAAGAAATGAGTAGAAAGGGACTTTTGGTTGCTATGAGTTAAATATTACTGTCAATAACTGTCGCACTCCCACACACTTCCCAGCCAGCTTATTTTTAAAAAGAGACACTGCTGTCAGGTTTCGCTCTTGAAAGAGCTTGTTATTAGTGCATATCCTTACTGCGACCGGGAGTTGAACAACGGTCACACTTTCATTAGACAACCATGTTGACCAGTGTGCTGGTGACCTCACATTAAGCACGACTGAACTATCATATCCAAACGCTCAACTACTTTCAGTAGTGGGGAGTGCTCATATTACCCGACCGTCTCTAGAAAAAACACAATAACTGTCCTGTCAATTCTAGTCGGTGATCTCACGACTAGGACTTCTCTTAAGGTTGAAATCACAGGACTCATTGAATTGTGCGGCAACTGTTTGACTACTGAAGAGCAGTAGCAGAGTTCAGTGGAAGACTTAAAGTGAAATGCTTATTACATGCTTCCTTTGGGACGGAACACATTTAAGTGACCAAGTGGACAACGTGGAACTACCACGTTATTTGCCAAGTGAATGGGTCTATTGGGAATTACTCATCCGAGAACACTCAGCACGAATGGGCGGACTAGCTGGCCACACAAGTTATGACAACATCCAAAGACTAGCTCGACAAGTCTTGAACAAAAACGAACGAGCGTACACCATCCAATGGTGACTGTTTGGTTAGACTTGACGCCAGAGGCCTCGACCTCACATCCGATTATCAGCAAATGGCGAGTAAAACTCGTACCACTGCAACGTATATAGTCAGCTAACTGGCATTTTCATCCTAATAGTGAGCAACATTAACGGCAAAAACATTTAACAATTCAATGTACTGGGTCACCTGTTTACGATAGGTCTCTAAATTGCTTAGTCGTTCTTTTAGCGATGCTGATTTGCATGAACTGTAAACGTAGAAATAGAAATGTGGCTGCAAATTGGTTCCATTAGATGGTGTAGTTAGTACTAAGGTTTGATAGTAACAGAGGTTCTAGATATGCCATGAATGTTGCTCTTACCCCAAGTTTACTTTCATACAGTAGTTGTAAATTAAGAGGTTAAGTACTCTGAGCTGTTGTTAGTTGTTGGACAGTTCCCCATTGGCCAACATTCTGTATGTTATGCAACGGACGACGGGCGAAGTTTTCACTAATCGTCCATCTCTGCGGCCACAATTTTTGCAGATTTCGGAGAGAAACGAAAACAAAAAGTGATTCACACTCAGTTTTGTAAGTGCACTGCAATTTCTCTCCCGTGTATTCCTGAGTTGTTTCAGGTATCTTTTGTACTGCCTTTTACACTACCAACAATGATCCTTTAGTAGTTTTCCCGTGCATGTTAAAACAGTTTTCGTATAAACACGCTACTTCTTTTTGATTTGATTTTGTTATGATATGGAATGTGTAAGGATTTCCCACTCTCACTCCCATACAGTGTCACGTGAGTGCAGTACCCGTCTATTCGTGCATGCGTGGTAGACCAAACATTCGTCTATTCACTGTGACCGCTGGATTGTCTATTCTGATCTGTTATCTGTCGTATATTGCGACAGGGGTGTTCGGCTACCTCAGTTTCGGTTCTCATGTCAGCGCTGACGTCTTGATCGACTATCCTCCTCGACCAGAAGTCATCACTGGTCTAGCATTGCTTGCCGTGAAAACTTACACAACCTATCCAATCTTGCATTTCTGTGGACGGTGAGTAATGGCTTTTTGCTATTTGTAATCAATGTTGATCTTAATTGCAGTTTGCACTGCGACATGGAAATCAACTTATTACTCTTGGACTCCAATAAGGTTTCCTTTGGATATTTTTGTCAGTTTGATTATGGAAGTACTCGAATTTGCGGGAGACGGTTTGAGAGAGTTCACATTTTGGAACAAATTGATATGGGAATCGTCCTATTCTTTGGCACTCCGTTTCTTGCTGAATGAGCATGCATTTTACGTTAAAAATGGTAATTGTATGTCTCCTCACGTGTTTGTGTACGGCTACTCCAAATTTGATATCAGTCTGTTGATTATGCACTTTAAGCTGTTCATACATGATGTTTATTTATGTGACATTAATTTTACATATGCTACTTTCTGTTCAGCTGCCATCTCGAGGTAGATGAAAATAGGACCACTAGACTTGTCCGTAAACATTTTGTAATGAATCAGAAACATTCTGTGTCTCGTAGAGTGCTTTGGTACCACGTTACTGTTTTAGCCACATAGTTGTCTACCTCGGGTAGTCGAACACATTGTATCGTGCTATACGGTACTGGACCGTCAACTCTGCATAGGATTAAGCTGACAAGCATATCGGCTTAACTTGGACAACCACCTTTAAGGTGCAGTTGCCTTCTTCACCGCGGGAATGTATGTTTTGTTACCGCCCGCGAACACAATGGGACAAACAAAGAAACACGGTACACTACTTGCACGACCCACTCAACGCTGTGCGAGACAAGTGGGCAACAGAACACGATTTGTGCGACCAATTAATCTCAAAGTTACCCCGACACAAAGCAGCTACAACGCAAAAGACAGGGGAAAATCTTCTCCGTAAGGTAACATTATTTAAGCATTCACTCAAGCCAAGCCGGAATACGTCCTCATTTTTAGGACTGTACACAAAGCGGAGAACTAGGGCTCTAACGTGCCGATCAGGATTAAGAAGAAACGAAGTGATACCAATCAAAAGTGATGACGAGAATAGTGTCGAGAAGTCGAAAAGTTTCACAAAAAATTGAGTTTAAAATCCAGTAAGAAACTCGAGATTTAAACGAAAAGCTAAGTTCTCGGTTTTTAGCATAGTAAAATGTAGTCTTCTTGCTTACCTTTCTAAACTCTACTACTTCAGTCTATTTCGGACACCAGAATGAACTGGGGTCCGCCGACTGAACTTGGCTGAAAGATCTGTCAAAATAAGCCCTCGCACACTGTTAAAACTATGGTGCTGTGCTACCTCTTCCACATTCTGTAGAACTGTATCATTATGATCCGCCTAGGGTGGACGGTTTCCACAATCTGAATTTACACCACAAAAATGTTTCCGATATCCCAAAAACTAGAAAAAAAACGATCGAGTGGGATCGTGTCATGAAAACTTGTTATCCGAACAGATTGCTGTGAAAACTTTGCATTGTATACCGAAGACTTTAATCCATATATGTGTAGTCGCTGAACGGTTCCCACAGAGACAACTAAGGTGTTAATATACAATGGACAACACAACACAGTAAACACTCACCTTCTAAAAAATTCATTTATAACCTGGTCATCCTCGTTCCTGAGGGTGAGGTGCAACTTAATGAAAAGCATAGACTATATATATATCCTCTGAAATGCTTTGGTAGAGCGAAACCGCTTGGAACTGTTCCTGGAATAGCTCTGAGCACGTTTGAACGCATATTTTATACCAACATCTGGCAGCAGATGCTAGTTATCTTTTAGTGACTCAGTTAACTTCCAAACACGCAGAAGTGTAAGCTATACGAAAACCTGATGACAATCTAAAGTGTGATCTATTATAAACTATTTGATTTGTGATAAGTAACAACCAACAGACAAATTACCATGCCAGTTAGCGAGATAAAAAGAACTACACTTTGCCTATGGTTTAACAAACTATGTTTAGCATTTTAGCCTGCAAAAGTGCAATGTAAACAGCACCAATTTCCTCCTAAACTATACAGGACGGTACATTATTTTAACACTGTTTTAATATACTATACCGACGCTTAGTGAGATGTCAAACGCATCTTTAAATGGGTTGAAAGCATTTCGCTTAACGGCGCTTGACAGTTGTACTTTAAAACGAAGGTATAACTCTAGTGTCCTACTGAGTAACTAACGTAACTGTGAGTTCTATATTCTGTTTGTTCTGTTCTCCATATCCACTCTAAACTGATCTCCCACTGTTACTGATTTGATCCAAGTGTGGATTTCTACTATAGGGGTGACCTGAAAGAATTTCGTTTTTCATGCCATGCTAACCGACACGTTTGCCATTTCATGCGGCTTTTTCGATTTAAATTATGTATATATATCATATATCCTATACATATCTTACATATATCCTATAACGGTTGCTCCTGATACACTGCTTAAAATAACTCGTATATGAATGTGATGTTCAGTCTACATGAATTACCAACCCGTTACTGGTCTGATGTGATATAGTCCATCGCAGGTTGCAAGTTTATATTGCCCATCGCCCCAAAGGTTCGGGGCTGAAACAAAACCCCTTGTGATAATATACGTCTTCTAAACAAGTGTTAGAACCAAGCTAACTTTTCATCGTCCTATGATGTACTCGTCGATGAGAAACTGCACATTTCTCATTAACTTATACGTGGTCTTGTTCTCCATCGCTTTGTCGTCCTCTGATTGGTTATTTTCTCATGTCCAGCTATACTTGGCTGTTATCGGATTAAGTTTATCCAGTCCGTGTTGAGTTCTTCGTTCATTTTATGACATGTATGCTCGGCGGTGTTCTTGTTTCTATCCTTGAGGTGAGTCTAGGGATCTAAAACAAAGTAGCTATAGGACACAGCATCCCGTCTGAAAAAGTTCGACCTCATTTTGAATGCACCGTGTGATATAGTCAGAGAACCTATAGGATCTGCATAGTGGAGGGAGCTGAGAGTGATTATACACCTTTGGATTCACTTTGTATGATTTAGATAGAAAATGTAAGCGTGTGAACGTTTTAATTTTGGAGGGTCAATGGTACTGTGAGTGAGAAAAATGTAGAAGAAAAAGAATGGGGAAAAATCAGTTTGTCAAGCTCACTATAAGCATAGATTAACACACGACAAACAGTACCAGACTAGCAGCAACAGCGGGGGAGCTTGAGCATACCTTCATTTAATCATGATTGTTCTCACGAACAAATCGTTCACGTACCGCGGGTTTTACGAATTCGTTAGAAAAATATTTGTTAGATATTTCTGATGTCCAAATTGTTGTAGCTAATCTATTTGTTCATGATTCTCACTTATTTTTTTGTAATTTAACCTAACGTACTGAGTAACACATATTATTTTATTAGTCTACAATTCACTGTGTAAACTGCTTGCATTAGTTTGATGTGCCACATGAGAGAAACTTCTATTGTTTTGTTTGATTTATCAGACGACCTTGTGAAGTGGCTTGGTACATTCATTTTGTAATAATTACTCAACTTTAAACAGTCGATCTTTGCACTCGCCTAATTTTTTTACTGTTGATACTGATTACCATTGTCAAGGTGTTCGGCTGTTTGTTTTGTACAATTCATTGTTTACCAAATTATACCGTGGAACGCTCCATCAAATCTTGTCTTTAATTCAGTGATGGCTATTTATTTGCGAATAGTTTTAAGAGGGTTCCGTTGTTACAGTCTGGAAACTCAATCTGCTATCCTGATTACGTTCACCACGTCCATACTTGAACTTACCAACCGATAAAGACGGCAGTTTGTCCCAAATTAGACAAAACCAGGTGCCAACGAAGTGCTCTTTCAGAGCTAGACGGTTAATTTATTGTTGCACATTTAGTGAGTTTTCTTTGACGTAGTCATTGGAGTTGGTCATAACGGGTGACTAGATGTAGTGAGTCAGGTCAGGTGGAGCCAATCATGTAGGTACTAAAGTTATGGAGAGAAAGCACAAAAAAATATTAGAGTGCACTCCAACAAGAAGTGGTGTATTCTATGCGTGAACGTGACACTCATAAATGTGTTGTCTTTTGAGTATTGTAATGTGCAATTATGTGATTGTATCCAAGGTGTTACTGAAGCTTATATCTTCTGTGCCAATTTTCTACATAGACAATTGTTTTATTACCCGCGTTCTACTTTGTGCACGAACACTTGACAAAAGTTGCGACAAAGTGCTTTTTTAACTTTAAGAAGACGATGAACTAGAAACCACTAGTAGAACAGTGTGTATACAATACGGGGGACGTGCCACTAGGGCGGATGACAACATAATGCTACCCAGTATGGGTGAATACACGGCAGCCATGCAAATGAGTGTTCGCGTACGTGATTCACTGTTTTAACACAACCTGTATGGGATTTTATGCAATAAACATCTTTGCAGGTCTAGGGCCTTTTGTGGTCATAACAAGGTGAGACGACAGTTACGTCTCCCATTTCGTTGAACTGAGTGTAGAGACAAATCATCAGCACCACTGCAGCCATGAGCTTGACCAAAAGGTACTGTGGCTCCGGCCGCCGCTCATCTCAGCAGTGGTGTGAAATACCCTAAAAGAATAGTCGTTATTAAGATTGTTGAAGATTACCAAAACAAGACTGAACGAAATTACTATAATCGGTGTTAATGTGGGTACACCATTGACTGAGACACACCGCCTTTTCGGATGGCGTTTCCAATCAGCGATTTGATTGATCACGCGGATCCAGTTCAGGCAGGTGACACCTGCCCACTTTGCCCAATGGAGCAATCAGGGTTTTCATATTTTGAGACCATGTTGTTGGTTGACCACCACGCGGTCTTACCCAATTGTTGTTCTCAGTAGTATATACAACACCGTACGGTAAACGATCAGATGACATACGGAGCAGGTGACCCAACCATAACAAGCTGTGTACCGTGATTAGTTGATCAATTGATCGCGGATTCCGAGCGTTCCGGAATACGCGCCGGTGAACTGCCACATTACTCACGCGATCAGTCCACTTAATGTGTGCTATTTGGCGCAGACAACGATGGTCAAACACAGCAAGCCTGTTGATATCTTCCTTGTGAACTGGCCACATTTCCGAATCACAAACCAAAATGGAACGCACACAGGCATTATATATCCTTCCTTCCAGAGACAACCGGACGTCTTTTCGATGCCACAGATGACACAGTTCGGCAAAGGCAACTCGTGCCTTTGCAATCCTCACTGATATCTCATCAGCAATATTACAGGCTGACGAGATGGTGCTCCCAAGTATGTGAAACTGTCCACAGTCTCAAGCGAATTACCTGCAATAAAGAAAGTAGGAGTTGAAGTTCCCAGTCTTGAAGCAGCAATTTGCACATTGAAGGTGCAAAGCGCATTCCATTCAAACCAGCTAGGTCGCTCAACCTGTCCATCATGACCTGCATGTCTTCAGCTGAGAGTCTTAGTAGGACATTATCATCCGCATACTCTAGATCGGTCAACTGAGCGCCCGGAAGAAGCCCAACCCCAAGCTCACTAGACTGCTGCACCACACCTTCCAGAATGTTGTCCATGGCAAAAGTGAAGAAGAAGAAGAAGAAGAAGAAGAGGGAAGTCAGACACCCCTAACGAACACTACTAGATGTGACGAACTTCCGAGACAGTCCTCCATGAATTCTTACTCCGCTTGCAGAGTGGGCGTACAGTGACCTCAATAGATTCCCGTATAACCCTGGTACTCCTTTGCAAAGAAGAAAGTTTCAAAAAAGCGTTACGGGCAACCCAATCGAAAGCAGCCTTTGAGTTCAAAAACCCACGGTCGTCCGCTACCTATTACAATGCCGAGATACAATTCTTACAATCCACGATTAATCGACCCGTTTTTCGAAGATCTTGAAACCTGGTATCACCCGGAGGCTGGAGTTAAGTGGTTGGTTATATTTATGAGTTTTGGTCATTCCTGTCGTGCGGCAAAACGGCATGCGTAAATGCCTGAACTATGGAGTGGTGCCAGATGGGGCCCTAGATAGTTTGTTTATATCTGTTATTTAGGCACTAGGTGGCTGACGGTTAAAGTCTATGGACTACTATTGATTTTCCGTATTCTTCACAGGACGAAAATTACGGATAGCAACACATATGCGACCTTCATCATGACTTGTGGGATAATGGATACTCAAGAGAGTAGTGTGGAACTCGTGAAAGTCTGAACGGATTCCGATTGAAACTGCTGACTGTCATGAGTAGTATGTTGTAACGTCATATTTTGCCCCGCGCAATTAAAACCGTTCAAAACCACCGTTCAAATCACTGGAGTTTCTGTCGGCGGTTCATCGCAGTTGATTTAAACGTCTAATGAAATCGTTAATGGAACTGGATGCTTTAAAGTGGTCAAAAAAGACTGCTTTATCAGGCGGCTCTCATACTGATAACTCTGGTGACGCACTCTTAGTAAGATTCCACAAAATGGTTTAGTCGAACTGTTTTCGGTGTGTTTGTTGATTTATTAGTAGCCCCTGTAGCAATGTATCTTTTACCTCCTACGTATTACATCACCAAAAAATGATAACTTTGCCCTCTTAGTTATGATACACAGGACGGTAGTTGTACGTTTCTTATCAGATAATTGACAAGACACAGGTGTTACATTCTTAGATCACTGAACCAAGCCTGCTGTAAGGGTTGAAGAAGGCAGCCAACGCACTGTTAAAATCTAACAATAAAGACCTCCGGTTCCGTGTTGAGGGGTCTTTAGGTGAGGCCCTTGTTTTGTTTATACTTTAGTATCTTTCGTGTAGACGGCCTCATCTTTCGAGGACACGTGGATGTTATCTTGCAACATTTCGTAAACAGTTATCGGTACTCTGTGACGGAAGCCGCTGAGTCACAAAGCAAGCGCTCGATAAATTTGTCATGTTTCGCCTGCCCGTTGCACACTAGGCGGTGTTTTTGAGCTGTCATTGCGCAAAAAGAAATACGCTTAAAACTTCCGCACCTGCTTGTCTAGTAGAGGACAATCAAACGAACGTCGCGCGAAACTACTGACTTTTAGATAAGTACTTATTGAATGATTAATTGGAACGTACGACACATCCGGTCCAGACGCAACTGCCCGAAAGAAAATTATCCTGACGGTAAACGAATGCCAAATGACATGGAATAACAGCTGGTTGTATAACGTTACTTTATCAGAACCGTCAAAATAGCCGGTTAATCTCGACTAATAATGTAGCCTCATAAAGACAGGTCTCGAAATAACAAAGTGCTACAGGCTCCTTAAAAAGAAGTATACCATTAAATGACCCTAGCTTGGTGTGACGCCTACGCAATCGTTGTACACTGCTGAATGATCACACGTCGAGGTAAACAGTAGCACCTGCATGCCCTTCGGATTAATAGATAGGAAACAGCAGACTGAACAACGTCAAACCAACCATTATTTGTGGCCGTCCAACAATTTGATTGCAGTCAGACTGGGATACTGTAAACCTGTTCAGATTCAGAGGAGAGCTAACTAGACGATGGTGAGTTAAATTTAAGAATTCTAAAATGACAGTGCGATATCCTAACCAGTGTTCAAGGTCAGATTTAGAAGGGCAGTATACAGATGATTGTGTTTAAGGGAGTGAGGTTTATTTAGAAGTGACCTTGAAAATGGTCAAAAAAAATAGTCACCGTCGTCTTCTACTATACATTTCGCGGTCGAATGATCTTCAGTAAATATTACTAGACATGACCGTCCCAACGTTTCCTCTTGGGTGACTTGGCTCAGTTCCAGTCCCAAAACGTATGTCCGGTATGGTTCTGGGAGCATTGATTCTTTAATGGATGTATCGATGAGAGGGCTTCCTTACTCTGTATGTATTTCCTAGGGATCACAGTTCCATTTTTTGTGTATGTGTATTAACAAAATAGGATTCAACGGACAGTGCTCATTCAAATACTTGGACTAGTAGTAGTTTCACGATGTGATTGGGACAAGCACTTGAGTTGAAAACTTAAAGTTGCAAAGTGCCAGGTGATAAGAATCCAAATTTGCAGCACCGGTGATAATCGAAGTACATCTATACTATTCTGTAACATGCGAAACACACTATATAGTGAAGTCTAATCCGTTATATCTTGAGGATAAGAAATGTCACAGTGCTGAAATATATGGTCCCGTTCAAAGGTAAATATTAGGCCGATGAGAACGAGACAAAAATGAGCAACCTTCATGTGGTAAGTTACACTCTACCTCAGTGAACTGTCGGTCACTTAAACCTAGAGGACAAGACATTCATTACGCTGCACGAGGTTTGCGTCGGCTCCAGTCACGTTCCGGCTACCACTTACAGTCAGAGAGTTAGAAGCAAAAACAAAAGCGGTTGTGGATAATCTGTTAGCAAATCAGTAACGAGAAACACCTTGAAATGTTGAAATTCCGCGTATTCTGTTCATAACTGACACAAACCTGTAACAACTTCAACGCTGTCTGTCATACTCGTAGAGTACATGCAAGGTTAAGACATTAGTTATAGTGTTTTTTGTCTAAAGATTTCGGTTCTGTCTGACTGAAACAAGCCGAAACCCAATTCATCGGTCGAATTCAAATTACTTTCACGTTCGGTCATTCACCGTTTTCTACGTCGGAAAACTACAGTCTTTCAGGACACCTCTTCCAATTCTTCTCCTTATTCATTCAAGAACTGTTTACACCGAAGAAAACCTCTTTCCATGTATGTTGATGACGTCTTTTTTGGATTGTACAACTCTGAACAAAGAAAGTAATATCATGGCTCAAGGTGATGTTACCAAGCTGATGCGCTGGTCGTTCCCAAGGAAGTTAAGACTGAGTTCCTCAGATACCAGTATACACTAGTTCCCTAAGCCAAAACAGTCCGTACTAACTGAACCCCACTGATAGTGTTGTATTTACACGGAATTTCATTTGTGTCAGTATGCTCCAGAGGTACATCTCCTGATACTAAACCTTCTTCAAATTTGGGCTGATCAGTTAACATTAGTGCCCGACGACTCCTTTAGTTTTACGGATTTGACTTCTCCTTATTGATATGCACTTAATATAATATGTAAATATATCGTATATGTATACGTGCAATATATATGTGTTTTCGGCTTGCTGGGCGAGTATCACTAACCGAAAATTTAGCTATCAGGTGCAATTCAGTCCCCTTCGAATTGACTCGTGTTGGCTTGCTGTAACGTGATCTTTTGCTGTTTTTCATTCAGTATACATAATAGAAGAATATCCTGACAAATATTCCATTTTAATTGACCGCATATTTTTGAGCAGCTCGGCTCTGGAGACCACAATCAGACACTACTTACACTGGCCTCAAGAACGCTGGGACCGGATTGAACGCAGATGGCGATACATTGCTACCACAGTTTGGTTTGCCATCAGTCTGCTACTAGCCCTGTTCGCACCGGATATCGGCTTGGTCATCGGTCTGCTGGGCGGCCTCGCGGGCCTCTTTATACTAGTATTCCCAGGTCTGTGTGTGTTTTATGTTATGTATGAACAGGTTGATTGGTTATCAAAGCCAGGGTAATTTATTTTGTGTATCTCATAGATGAAACAAGTCTGTGAGAAACTTTTCAAACACTTCTTGTGAATGCAGTTCAAACACACATATGATCATCGCACACTGCAGTAAGCAAGTATTACTGGATGCAGTGCGTTCGTAAAATTACTGTTTATGACAATTGCTGCTTCTGACTATCCACATACGACAGGCTCATTATTTTATCCAATAAACAAGACATCTTCAAAGATAATGAACAAAACATCCTCGTCATCAATTTCGTTTGCTTAAACAGAGTCTCATATTAGATTCTGCTGATGAGTCCGAAAAATTTTACTTGAGAAAACTGGAATCGGATAGGAAGCGCTACACAGAGATCAGATAATGATACGTTGTCGATACGTTGAACAGCACTTGTTTCCATTGACTCACTGATACACAAGACCCCAAAAATCGTAAACATCATTGTATAGCGTACCACTCTGGTTGACTAGTGTATGGTTGATGCCAAGCACCGCACTTTGTTTGGTAATGGTTCACGTTACTCTAACTAGTAACTAAACATTACTCCTCTGTGCATTGCATTACCTGCAATAAAGAAACAGACTCGTTCGCAGGAGCACCTTCACCATTCTTTCACACGTAACTTCGGGGGTCATTCCCATTATTCTTCCGTTATGTCGTTCAGTGTACACTAATTATTTAGCTTTTTGCAAGTTACAGGACCTTTCTATAAGAGGAGAAACTATCTCTTTTAAACACTTTAGGGCATGTACCGCTTGCGTCTTGTAATTATGAGGGTATGAACACACTTTTTCAGAATTTTGGCAGCTATGCCCTTTTTGATACCATTCTTGAAATGAAAATATCTTCGACGAAACCGTCTACGCTAATCTTGCTCCGTTGGACAATTATCTGATAACAGAACTTCCTGGGGGTAGATACACAGTTTAGATATTTTAGTCTCAATGTAGTGTCAATGCACCAAATAGCGCGGAGTAAGAGAAATCGGAGTTTTGAATGGTCAATCTCAGGAAACCTGAATCAAGTTCACCAATGACTTACCGGACAAGAGTTATGGACCGCATTAGTGTGTGACCCACCGCCCACTGATCTGTTGCTTGAAATGTAACACAATGACAAAAGTTACATTTGTTAACGTGAGGTGGATTACAGCGACAGCGGAATGAAATGCCCCAGTCTGTGTGTAACCTAGATGGGTCGGTTGTCCCGATTTTATTAGACTCTTGATTTTGATGGATAAACCTACTGTGATAGATGTCACAGTCCTTCAAAGGAGTGGACCCAAATTAGAATCACAGTTATAATCCATGTTTATATTTGAGTGTGGTCTCTTTGAGGTCCTAAGTTCCTAATGGACTTTAAAAGACCAAACGGAAGTGGTTCCCCTTTGTGGGCGTCCCTCTAGAAAAACAATTCCGCAAAGGCACTGATTAGCCTTTAGATCGTCTTTTGCTGGAGAGTTCCAAAGTCGTTTGTTAGTGCAGCTGACAAAATGCGAATTCACATTTCATACCTTTTTTCTAATAGAGAGTTCAGAAAGAATGATTTCTTGTGGCATACAGAGACTGGTCGTACAATCATCAACGTACAGTTTGTCAATGACTTCGGAGTTGAGACAATCTCATCCGCTAATGCTAAATCTGCTTCCTCTGATGAATCTAGGATTGACTTTACTACATCCAGCCTTTGATTCTCGTCGATTCGCCTTACTGTATTGATTGTAATACCAACATATCACCATTTGTGGTAACCTGTAACCTCTCAAATGGCCAAACCCAAGATCCTTCGAAATGTACATACTGTACGGATTGTGCCATTATGATCAAACCTCGGATAATGTTCGAGTGAGTGATATGTCACACAGATCGTTGCGCAGTTAAGCAATTGTGTTTAGACTGCAGTGTGGAATACACCTCCTTTAACTCGAGCCTTGTGACCCCTTTCGATAGTCGCAACGAAACGTCCAGTGGTGACAGAAGTGCCTGACTGATCGGGTGGAGCACACAAAACCTTGAAAATAGTCAACCATGAGTACCGCCTGTGGTAACTCAACGGGAAATGCGCGGAAGACATTCTTCATTGTCGAGTGGTGACAGACAAAGAATGAAGTAAGCCAAGGTAACTCCAGAGCTGTCGTGCAGACATGTAGGTCGAACTGAAAAGTGATCATCACGTCTGCCATGGTTTACTAGATCAAATTTTTAAAGTGACGTATGAAAACGGGTGTTTCATTTCTCCTCAAGGTAAAATTTTCGAAACGAAAGGCACCGACTATTTTGAGAGTAAACTTCTGCACAACGTGAATACGCAACACGTCCAATCTCGTCTATGCAGGCACATTAGCACGACCGATGGTCACCATGTGATTCGTGTAAACTTTAGGGTCCGCTTTTTGCCATGTTAGTTTATGCTCTTGCCAATGAAAGGAAAGACTACTTTCGATTCGCGTACATCTCGCTGGTAGCATTTGAGACAGAGGAACGCGCTTCCTATCTTGGGTTATTCATATTGCTTGGCACAATCCGTAGCATTCACCATACACAAACAGGGTGTGTTTGGTTGATGTGTCACACGAATGCCCAGTTGGTTGGAGATTAGTTGTGTCGCTTCAAATGTACCGTGGATATATGGCTGTGTTGTGCTCATTCAGCATCTTGTGAGTGAACAGGTGTTCTAGTTCTTATCTTCAGAGTTCCAGTGAGTTACAGTACATGTCGGACATTGAACTGATGTGCGCATTCAGACTATGAGGTGGCAAACGGTATGTCTGTCACTGAACTTCAGAAGGACGCTAGCTGTTACGATTGACTGTAGACATCAAGTTCTCAATCTGTTATTACTCACAATTCTGAGAATGCTCAGCATGATTCCACTTCCTCTTTACATGTAAAAATCGGTCGAGACAGAGTGAGATTTAAGCGGCTCTAAAACTCATCAAGCTAAGTCCGTGGTTGAGCAGTACCTCCATTCACTCACCATAGGTGTACACTAGATCTGAAGGACCAAATGGTCTGAGCTTTGTGGTGTTTCATTAACGCGTCTGCGAGAAGTCCAGCTATTGGAAAATCCATTACTGTGCACCTTCTCTGAAAACAGGATTAACAACCGAGTAGCATATTCGTCTCCATGCATAACGCCACTAAGTAGACCAGTCATTTCGAAGTGTTTCCCACGTCGTCCTCGTTTTTCAGTAGCCCTCAGGTTTTTCGGTACAAACCTTTGTTCTGTCTCCAGAAATCGACTGGGTTCTCTGCGTCATGACTTTTGTGAGATAAGAAAAGCCGGTGGGTATAGAAAGTGAACTGTCAAATGACGGTCCGGTACTGATCTAGACTCCACGACGGGACTCCGTGGTACTTGGTATTCTTTGAACGCAGGATGAGCCGCATAACTATCGTGCCGAACTCGCGATTGGTCGAAAGTATCCAACGCCATCTTATGTATGAGTTTTCCACTTCGTAAGAGCTGTTAAAGTTTTACTAACTCAGATTCTCAAGTACTTCAGGATGAATCTTCACGTGTAAGAAGTTCGTCCACTTTGTTCTTAGAGTTCCCTATCCAATGACTGTAGTGTTGTTTGTGTTGGTGAAATTTAAATTTTTTAACAGCCTTGGCCTTCCACTAGATTTTGATTAAACTTAGGAACAGGCCAGTGTCAATATGGCATCTTCGTTTAAGATCTCGATGAATGCTCATAGCTCACAAATTCTCAGGTATACTGAAACACTGTTGATCAGGCGCTGACAGCCGGTTCTATGCGCACAAAAACAGCTGACTGACAACCTTTGTTTACCGTGAGTTTAGCCGCGAGTACCAGTAGGGATGCAGGCCGATTTGGGGCACGTACGTAGATGATAACTGGTACAAATGGTGCCACAAAACATAAATAGGGAACTTTGAATCAGCCAAATCTCGTCGTTTTTCAGAATAAACCTATCAGGATATGTTGTTGCATGAGTCTAGAAGTTAACTGAACAGATTTTCGCTGAAAACCAGCACTGGATTTCCAGCTTTTGATGAAAGGCGACAAATCCGTCAACCGTTCGGGCATTTAGGAAAGTAACGAGAGTAGCTTTTGAATAACTGAAAAACGTTACAATCCAATGAACCATCATGATTCTTCAGTCCAACCTTTTCTTCACTGCCACAGGTCTGTGCCTACTCAACTTGGTTCTTCGAAAAAACCCTATCGAACTGGCTAGAAAATCCAAAGCTCAACTTGTTTTGGCCTCTTTCTATATTGTCCTCGGAGGTTTTGTGTTCGCCCTGACAACCACTCAATCAATCATGCAATTTATTCAACATTTTCGACATAGTTCCAATCAGAACTCAGCTACCCATCAACCGGTACCGTTGCTCACTTCACTGTACACAGCTGGTCACGTAAGGCCATCGTCAGTGTACCACGATGTCCTCTGAATTGCCTGCTCCCGTGTGGTTTGACCAACTCAACTTCATCCGGACCAAAGATAATGTTTGGTATTTCAAGTTTACTGAACATTTTTAAACTTATCTTCTATGATTTCATTTTTATTATTTCTGATATTTTCCAGTTCATCTATAAACACTACATCATTGAAATAGAACGAACTGTTAATCTGCATTTTTCATCCAGTATGTATGCGGCTTCAGTATGGTATCAGACAACAAAATCGTTAATCCGACCGTAATTTCAGTCAGGTAGATCAGATAACCAAAACGCTACTATAGACATACACAACAAACAATATGAGCAAACTCGATCGCTGCATTCTCAAGCTATTCATTCCAGACGGTTGCGAAGAATATCTAGTCCAATTAGGTGTTACAGCTGGCAGGAAGTCACTACTACTTGCATTGTACTTCACGACGAACCGCGTTTCTACTATAAACAGTGCCTGATGAGGGGATGCAACGCATTATTTCATTTCAAACAGCAATCATTTAGTTAGCATGCCACATCTTAGGGGTAACGCCGGTAAGTTAAAGTGACAGTCACGTGCACGCACACAAACTGGTCGACGAGATTTACATCATAAGCTTGAGCTCATTCAACCCGGCTAATGCCTCAATTATAGTGGCCTGTTCGAACATGGATGCTGTTCAGCATTTGCAGTTCCTTCATTGTCAATTAGAACACGTGTTTGCAACAGTCTATTCGATTAGGGACAGCGTTTTGTACGAAGCATAACTGTTACTTAATTTCATCTAAACGGGGAACGTGTGCATACCTCATATGAATTCCACATAGGAAAGACCCAGACGGCGACACGTAAAATACGCGTGTGCATAATCCGTGAGAGATTCCGCGTTCGTCTGTCAACAGATATTTATGGTCTGCGATCTGCAAGTCGCGTGATCCACTTTGATGAATTGATTCCGTAATAGGTCCCCCTGGGAAACTGAATTGTAACTGTGGCCATCAGTGTGTCAAACTTAACTTTCGCCGACGGTAACAAAGCATACATTTCGTTTTATTTAGGGAAACTTCAAACCCAATACGCCAATTGCATTCCGTTGACAGATTGCGCCCTAACAAAAATATTCCTGACAATATGACGTTAAAACCGTCGTCGCGCGATAAAACTATAGCATCACTCGTAGTTCCTTTATTTCTTACTAAGCACTTCAATTTAGAAGGTTCATTTTTTGCATAAATGCCCAGAACCATAATCTCTATGCAGCATGAGCACTCTCATTATCCAAGCATTATTAGATCAACAGTAATGAGAAAACGTACAAATGGATGCGGGATACAATACTCCCCTCAGAAAGACCACTTTGATCCGGTCAATTGAGTTTATCCAATGGTTTATTATCTTTCGAGAAACTAACTTCGTTTCACTTAAAAATCACTCCCCCAAAAAAATAATTCCGTTTCCAGTCACCATTTGGCGCATGAACCAATAACGATTGCTCAGAGTATAGCCATGGAATTCAATGACAGACATTCGTGAATTTACTCGACAAATTCACTTAATAAACATATAAACATTAATCGAATTCATGAGCCAAGAAATGGATTAACCAATCGTTCGAGAGCAATATCTCATCAACGAAAAAGTCAACTATCAGGATGAGTACTAATTAACACCTGAATTCTACTATCGACAGCTTGGACTTTAAGCATCTGACCTTCTACCTCTTGTCCATATCAGTGTCTTTTTAATTCTAAATCAACTCTACAAAACATGACCCCAAAAACGATAAACCCGCTCCAAAAGAAGTCACACTGGCGGTGTTACCTAGTATGATAAGAAAATGTCTGCAAGTTAATCAGCCAACTAGGAGAACAACTGAACTCTCCAGGCATTCGATCAGTTTGGTACAGTCTGAAGACATAGACACTGTACAGTTTCAATCGTCTTTAAACACGCATATCAAACTTAAACATATAAAATATCCATACAAAAAATAATTTGAGATATAGGTGGGATATTGCGCACGACAAAAAACACACTCCACACATCTACCAGGTACGTTGTAATTAATACCCCGTACCAATAAGTTATTTACAGCGTCAATTTTACAGACTGACAGATAACAATAAATCACGGGAAAAACTCACTACTTCAACCGTAGTCTTCACAATCAAGACTCGTGTTTCAGAAACGAATTTTCTATTGAATTCCAGTAAGAAAACGACACCAAATTTGTACATATCAAAGCGGAATGTCATTCTTAATTAGTCCGCATTTTTACCGATAAGTACTGTGACCATAATCGTTGTCTGCCGACACACGCATGAAGTACAGTTCTCTGCGTCTTGGAAGCCTCATCTATCCAAAGCATACTTCACAAGTAATCTCGAAACATGCAAAATGTTGCTTAAACACAATGCAAAGATGACAGGATATCACAAAGTATATAATGTACAGAACGTTGATCAGCAAAATGTTGAAAGGCTTGAAAATTATGAAAATGCAGTCAAGTAAAACGGTCTCAAATATGTACATGGAAATTCTCATATTTTTTATTCACTCTACATGCAAAGGTTGTGTCCACATCTGAATCGTCCGGATAAGAGTCGACACGTTATCCCCACGGCGAGCAGAAACGAGCACAACTCTGTCTGCGCTGTTATCCGACAAAACCTCCGCGTCTCTGGCAGCAAGAGTTACCTCTTCGGTCAGGGTATTCAAAATGTGTTGATAGTTGGAATCGGATTCAGATGCAGTTGAGGTTGCGAGAATCAGATCCAATTTTGTGCCCACCACAAGACAACGACTCGGATTACTAAGGTGAACATCAAATACAGTCAATTCATGTTTCAGCGTCGCCAACAGCTCGACGACTTCGTCACGGAGCAATTGTCGCCAGTCCGAAACGGAACTCAAATTGTTTGTGAGCCACAACGTGCCAATGTCTACAACGTAGACCAGGAGTCGACAGTCAGAAATCAGGCTCAAAAACTCAACACCTAGTCCAGCATTATGTTCAGCAGCTCCATGAATGATTCCGGGCAGATCAGCAACTAAAATAACGGATGAAATGAACAAGTGAGAGTGTGGAGAAATGTAGTTTCCAACACATTCCGCTACGTTCGTTCACAAAAATTAGTTGTGCGTCTTCGTTTTTCACATTAATTTATGGCAGCTTAATCCAATGAAACAGGAAGAGGCAATAACAAAAGAGGTTCAGGAAGCGTCTGGAGCCAGCGCAAACTAGCAATCCGAAGTGAACTGTGTCCCCCCAAACTAACGGGGTGAAACCAAGCTATAATCCAACTATACACAAATTCCTCCGTCACAAGCTATGTTCATAAGACCTCGAGCGAATAAGAGCATCGATTCGTAACGTGAAGGGTAGCCGGCCCGATCCCCCAATCAGACTATCTCTAATTGACGAGTCTAAACAAGGAGGAAACGGACCGTGAAGTGTCGGTTTGAGGATGTGCATCAAGAAGCATTACCGAACTCGGAAACAGTTAAGTGCTAAATGATCAGAAGTCAACGAGAGGTATTAATGTATTCCTTGAATATGGTCAGTACACAAAGAACACTAATAAATTTTATAAAAGCTTTTTTCAAGGATGTCTTGGAACACGGGTGCCAACATTGACAAGTTTTACATACCGGAATAAAGTGTTTTTTCACTGTGAGATATTAGCTGAAGTAAAGGTAGATGGTGTGATATTGTTAACATGAAAACGTATAGAATGTTCTCAATAAGAAGCAACGGTGATTGTGATTTGACAGGGCTCAAGAGGAAAAACTCAGCAAGAAAAATCTCGGACTACTCCGTGATAAGGTGAGAACAGCTGTACGACTTAAAACGATTCACGTCCCTCGATATTCATTCAATTGGCCGATGCAGACTTAGTTCGACTGTCACGCACTTTACTAGTTATGGTTCCAGACTGTTAATTTTACGTTAACACTTGTGGCTTATCATGGAGTGAACAGCCGTAGTCTGTTTGCTGTGTTTGTGTCGGGCACAACGCACATTACACGTAATCTAGGAACCCCATATGCCTTCCCGCTGTCGAACACTATGCGGTTACCATAGTCACCTTAAGTATTCTGAAACTGACAACATGGAAGCCAGAACGCCCGAAAGGAAACCCTAATAATGGTATGCACCAGAAAGAGCGATGAACAATTGGCGAACGAAAAGGCGTCAACTTCCTGAGGATGACTATCAGCCAACGCATGCTACAGATTGTTCGTCCACGAGACGTGAACTACCTTGTGAATTTGTCACTATCATATTGTGGTGGACTATCAAACCGGATGTGCGAGTATTCCAACACTCGGCAGAATACCTCAACGCGGGGGAGGTATGTCCAAAGGCCCATAGCAGA
>LUCH01017242.1:0-70351 GCA_013368495.1 Paragonimus heterotremus
GCTTGGGTTTCAAGTGGCTGTGGAATAGTTTGCCAAAGGAGACGTAGGGTTTGCACGAAATGTTTTTGGGCACACAGACAGAGGTTGTAGAGTCTAATGGCAATTGCCTCGGCCATCACAATTTGACAGCTCTGGAGTGGGCGTGACGAACCTTGTAGATGACTCGAAGGCTTCATCCGGCTCAATTTGATGACCAGTGTCAATTTGATGGGAACCGATTGCACTGAAAATGAGCTTTATCGAACCGTTGCGAAGCCCTATTGGGAGGTGTTCGCAAATCCTTCCTGATAGCCGCCTTACGGTTCTCCCAACTTAACCGGCTTGCGAATAACAGGTGAGAGAACAAACACAAAATGACGAAGAAAATCTAGGCAAGCTATCTTTGAGGTGTGGCACCAGTACCGGGCATGTATTGACCCGTGCTGTAGGATAAGCACTATCGACTGCGTTACAAACTCAGCGGGTGATAATTTCACTGGTAGCTTCCCCCTTATTTGCGAGGATGATAAAGACAGGCTTTTATGCACCGTCTGGACAAATTCATGCGTCACTTTTAGTTGCATGTTTCTGTCCAGGAATCGTTGCGGAGATCCATTTTGACTCAGCTCATCTTGATTGTGCTGGGGTTCATCCGATAGAGTCTCTGCTTTTTAAGCAGCGAGCCAAATTCTGCCTTCACTTCAGCGGCATGAATCTGAGGAAGTGTGTGTACTGGCCAGTCCACGTTTTTTCCCATGAACTGCTTTTGAAGTGATCCATCAATTCTGCGGAGCATGGCGACATCTAGAAACGATAGTTGATTATCTATCTCCAATTCGACGTTGAGTTGCTCACGATTAAAGTCAACTAGCAGAATCCGTGTGTCATCTTTATTGTTTATCAAGCAAAACATATCGTCTACTTAGTGCCTATAGGGAAAGTAATTATCGACGACCTGATGTAGTTCGTTGGTTTCTAGTTTGACCATGAATATGTCTGCGAGCAACTGACCCAACGGAGAGTCCATTGCTACGCCATCACACTGTCTGTAGAGCTTCCCATCGGATTGAACCTGGACGTTTGAGGTGCAGAATAATAGTAGCTTCTTTAGTTTGGCGATTGGAATGTCGACGTTGAGTTGTCTGTTTTCAGTGTGAACGCACAGATGATAGAGAATTTCTGTTAACGTCACGTTTATGAATAGCGAGGTAACGTCTAAGGAAACCATTTTTTATTCTTGATATTCACTGAATCAACGGCATCGACAAAGGTATCTTTTGAACTAAATGGAATCAGTTGCTACTGGACTGGTTCCAGTAGCCCCACTAATCACTGGGCTAAGGCATGATGCGGAGAATTATAGGTGTTGAGAATCGGTATTAAGGATTGTTATCAACTGTCAAGTCAATTGTTATCAGACTCTACAACCTCTGTCTGTGTGCCCAAAAACATTTCGTGCAAACCCTACGTCTCCTTTGGCAAACTATTCCACAGCCACTTGAAACCCAAGCAGGCGTGAACCACTTGACACCGACGAATAAATGTCCCACGGCAAACACGAGTGATAATGCCACACATTCACCAACACTGCCACCCCATCCAGTAGACTATGATCCGTCCCATGTCTAGGATTTTAATGACCTATTTGGCTTGCTCAAATTTTTCATATGTAAGACGCATGCACCCTATGTAATTGTAAAAGCCCGATGAGAAGTACCGAAGGCAGCTGTTCGCACAGTTGACTTCTTGCGAATTCTGTAGGAATCTAGAAATAATTAATGCAATTGTCAATGCTTCTTCTTAGAGTGCCTCAAGCAGGATAGTCAGAATGTTTTCCGTTAGAGCGCAATCGTGCGTTCGATCATGCGCTTACCGTTTGAATGTAGGGGACGGTTTTTGCACATTTCAAGACATTTCACAGTTTCATGACCGTGAAATTGTGGTACGTTGTCTAACAATCGCACTGGACGAAACATCCCGAGGCAGCAGTTGCCGTTATTCAACCGTGGAGACATACGTTGTTTGATATCTTCAAATAAGAACACTCTAATATGGACTTTCTTAATTTGAAGTCAGTTCTTAGTTGAGACGACATTCAGTCTGCAGTCTT
The DNA here is from genome assembly GCA_013368495.1 of Paragonimus heterotremus. Lineage (NCBI taxonomy): Eukaryota > Metazoa > Platyhelminthes > Trematoda > Plagiorchiida > Troglotrematidae > Paragonimus > Paragonimus heterotremus. Next base: position 2,090 of record LUCH01017242.1, read on the forward strand.
TTTTCGTGTATTCGGTCAAACAGTACCTACTTAATTACACAGGAATGACCGTGTCGTTCATTTCGAAAATACTTTTCTGATATGCATAGGGTGATTTGTAGATAGGAAATAACAGCGAAATGGATCCATGATAGGTGAGACCTGTGTACCTCTGTGATATTGAGGATTATACGGAAGGTTTTTATGACTGTGTGAAAAGTAAGGGTGTCTGATTCTTAAGACCATCTTCAAAAGGAACACTGTGCTTATTTGTGATATGTTTGCGTATTCATGGAAATAAGATAAATTTTAACACATCCCATTAATATTTTGAAGTTGATAGTAATTTTTCTGGCGTATAAAAAGGGAGACAGTCAACCACTTCGGTATCAGTGTGCAGCGATCTTATTCCTTATTGTCAAATATGTTAGAGTTACGAGTGTCATTTGTACTCTTTTTGTCCCCAACTTCTGTGTTTACTTAAACATTTGTTTGAACGAGTAGAGATACCGACAACTACCTCGCACACTTGAATGTACGACCTCGCTGCGTTCACGTTTGTAGCTCCACTCAGTTATCGCTTCGTATTTGTATCCGTTTACTCTCGTGTTGTTTTCGCAGGTCAACAATATACTCTTTGCCTACTCGTTGTATTATTCTCAACCGGTTGTCTTCGGTTCGCTCGATCCTACAAGTGTAAACTAAGTTGTTTACTACTCCCATTATACACATGGACCGGTCACTTCACAGCATTCGTGAGCATAGCCGAATATCGTTGCTTCATTATGTCGCAGTAGTTAATTCAACCTTGTATTCGCATACTGAGAAAGATTACTCAGTTTAACTAAGAATGGTTGCCGATAACGTCCAACTTTCACCACGAGCATAGCGAGCACAAGGAGTTCTGTGCCGAAACTGTCAGCTGAGTAAAATCGGTCATGATTATTTCACCTATTACGATAAGGAGAACGCATTCGTGATATATATACACATGCTATCTGCGCGCCTTAGCCCGGTGTCACAAAATTGATATTAAGATGTCCCAATCTCACAGACATACTCGTGGTGCCTTCGACCTTCTAACACCCTAGTCAATAGGCGGTATGAGGACGGTTGGCTGATTATTAGGTTTGATGTGGGTATGAGTTGACCCGAGACTAGTCAGAAGCACGCCGGTGTAATATGCCCGCAGACTTCGTGCAAATCTCAACCCCAGCAACGCTATTGACAGTATAGTTCATATGACGCACCGGATCGTATAAGCTGGGGGTTGGGGAAAGGATATATCTCATGAGGTCTTCAACATAAATGGCGACCAATCTAGTGTTTAACTCTGGTTTGATAGGGACTTGAACTTAGATTGCGAAGAAGAAAGTCAGATGAAAAACGACCAGCTGGGCAAATATGCGAGGTTTCGGATGAGCAATGAATCTGGGTCTATGGCTCTACAGGAGGCAGAATTCATATGAATAACCGTGAGCAGCAAAATCTCTTTAAGTTACTTTGGTGCGCGAATAGTTCACGTTTTAGCAATACTTCATCGAGGATAGAGTAGAACTGACTTTCGCTATGTGATGAATCTCATCGAAAGTGAAGAGGTATGGAAAATGTTTAGGGCAAGAAAACATAAGTCGCTGTAACCACCTTGAGTTAAAAAATGGTTCATACTGACTGGTTCACTCTGCTAACAGTTTGCGCACAGAATAGTACCGTAACACGGTAAACTTGTTATTTTAAGGCTTCAGTTTCCTTAGGCGACATTTTTTGAATTCTGACGATGAGAGGGGTGTAGATTGTAAGTATGTATACACATCCACTGGCTGCAGAATGTGTCCTAAGAGGGTGTGCAGTAAACTTTCATCTCCCAGTCCACTGATGTTAAAATCTTAGTGCTTATTAAGTGTACAGACAAATATTAGTATCCTTTTCTTCGGTCAGAAGAAATGAGTGAACAGACAGACATATGATATCGCCTCTCCACAATTTGAATTTTAAGCATACTGTGAATATAATCATTTTGTTAGATTAGGCAAAGTGAATTTATCATATTGACGGATCAAACTTGATTTCAGAGTGTGCCATTAACTACTATACATGCTGAGGATCATGAGCCAGCAGCATATTTTTGATGACTAGCAAACAGACCATAGTAAGTGCTCTTCGACACAACGCAAAAAGTAGTACGCAATACAGTCTTTATTCACTTTATCTTATTGTGAGCATCATTAACCCCGAAACTTCTTTGAATGCATAGTAACTTTTGGACAGCACCATCAGTTTTGGTTTTCTTTCATGTATGTCTGATATGGCGTTGATAGGCTGTAAACATGAAGTGTTGTAATGAGTTGCTTTTGTTCATTCCTTACAAAGAAGAGATAAAGAACCTCGGAGAGTTAATCTAAATAATCAACTACGCGCCGACACCTCTGTATGAAAAGGTGACAATTATAGGGTTGTCCAATTCATGTGCTACATATCAAGACAGCATTCACGCTGAAAGGTCTGAGGTCGGCTGGGTCAAATGCGCTCAAATATGGAGATCTGCTTTATTTTATGGATGTACAGTAGTAGGGTGAAAGGTACACGGAAAGTATATAACTAGACTATGACATGCGGTATGTGAGTGAATTTAAGTGTGATAAACATCAAAGTTGTCTTATATGAGGAACCCAAGTGTAGTTTAACTAAATGCTAACAGCAACTGAATTTGTCCATCCAAATAAAACAGCATCGGCAACCCGGTGGATAGACGTGTAGCAGCAAGAGCGTTTTACTAGTACAATAGAGCCTTAGAGAATGATGCTACGATACCAACGATCATATCACATAGTCAGCTAGTTGTTTCGGCTTTGCTGTCAGCTCCAAATTCTTACTCCAGTGTAAACGGTAATATCCAGTACCTTCAGATTGCTAAGTCTCAAATTGAACACTATGTCCAACTATGTAATTTTGTCCAGACAATCATCGGATGATCATTCTTTACGTGTTGTTTTACTGAAGGGATTGAAGTTTGAGGTATGATTTACTTAACGCCACAAGTGCACCAAATCATCAGTGAAACTTAATAAAAGAGATTAAAGCGTTAACAATTCCGATTAGGGTGGTCATCAGATGAGCCATATAATGAGTAGGTATTTGGCAACTCGTGTCAGAATGACAGCAGCTTCCTTGTGCTGTTACACCACCTTAGTTTCCACCTAGAGAAACGACCATTTTAGTTTCTTCCACGGTAAACCTCAGAATGTGTGTAGTATCATACATGCGATTGCCAGGGATGTAAAATGACGGTTGGAGCAGCAGACAAGTCAAATAATTCACATAGAGTGCATAATATATAACCATTTCGTGATACGCTGATTTCACTTCCATAAAAAAGTTTATCGAAGATTTGTTAATAGAAAACAACTAGTGCATAGGACAATTTAAAGTTATTTTTAGTTTGAGGTCACCTACTGATTATGTACATTAAAGTGAATAGCTGAACTATGAAGACTCCCCTGAAGTGTAATCACAAGTGTCTGATGGACAGTGATCTGGGTGTAAAACATCAAATTGTGCTCAGACGCTGGTTTGAGTTACAAACGTCTTATGTGATAAACAAAAAGTTTGGTTCGCAAACTGATTGCTTGTATTAGGCGGTCAAACTGGGGTTATCTTCTGAGGTTTTAAGCCTCAAAGATTGATACTGCCACCTTAGGTGATATTAGGGAAGTACACAAATATGTTCTTCGTCCGGTAGTAACGCTGAACTAAAAATCTGCCAGCATGTTTTCGCATTTTTAATGTTAGTCTTTCAAGTGGTCCAGTTATCTGTACGGCGTTTCGAACTAAGCTGTAAGCAAATTGGTTTTCAAGAACTTAACAAATCTGCTACTGTGTATCTTCGGAATGCGATGCCAAACTAATCCTCTCGGTTAATAAAAATCGGATAGATGCAGTAACTTACGTAACCCTTGAAACACGCGTATAACCGTGTTCAACTAGTTTTACTAACTGAAGCCTTACATGGTTCTGCAGGTTGACAGATACGAGTTTATCACTGCATTTTCGACAATTGCGAACCATATGAAGAAAAAGACATATCAGTCCAAAAGTGTTATTTATTTTTGAGTTCCATAAAATAAACTTTAACTATTTCGTATCAGCTTATGTGACGCGTCAAAGGCTACATAGATAGTGTTTTAGTCAAGTTTCAAAATCTCCGAGCCGTATGGCATCTCGTGAACGTTGTATTTTTTCGCATGCTTATGAATCAATTATAAACCGTTGGGTCTTTCGGATGATGACGGTTCGTCTTTTCCCTTTCTTTGATAGCATAAATCCCTTGTTAAGTGAGTGTACTGTAGGTGCGGCAGTCACGGAAAACACTTCCACTCCAACATATCCAGACGTAACATCCAAAGACTATGACAAATCATAATGTGCTCAACTGAAACTTTATCCGATCACTCCACTCTGAGGAAGACTGTGCAAATTCTCATCACGTTAATCAGTCCCGTGGATCAAAGTTCTTCAGAATAGAACAGAACTTTGTAGAATACAGCAGTGCATACACGCATTGTCGTGGGTATTAAATAATGTGGATCAACGTATACACAAGTTCGTTATGTTTGAATATTATGGTAGCTGCCAGTAACATGCGGGGCAAGTTACTCAGGGAAACAATACTGCCCTTAAGAATATGTAATCTCAAGGCAATCTGCTGTTTCTTTGAGTAATGGCCACCTTCCGTGCCAGAACCAAATTAACGAAAGTTTCAGGCCGAGATCACGCTTGTGCAAACAAAACGACAGAGTTATATATGCATAACTAAGTCATGTCAATTATTGCTTATTACGGAAGACGACTATAACGCTAACAACTGATGTATATAGTTAGGGGTGCGCATTCGTATTAACGATATAAAATAAAAAATAACGAGTAAACTCACGCACACCAATGATTAATATCCATTATGTTAACAGTAGTGCAAACAATAATTCGGATACAAGATACGTAAAATCTGTGCGTCGGTATTCGTGAACCGGAAGGATCGCGTTGCTCTGTAACTATTGTGCGTACGGCAGCTCACGTGCCCTCATCTGCTGACTTCGTGCGTTACTGAGGCGTTCGCCTTGCTAAATGCGGACTTGAAAGAAAGATTGTTTCTTTGGTCTGCGTGTGTTGGCAATCACGTGCTTGTCAGTTAACGCATCGGACGCCTATCTGACGAATACGTGTTTGTATATGTCCTATCGCTGCTATCCAGTGTTTTAAAGTCGTCGGGGTAACAATAACCGAGCTCACGCGTTTGATCCCCGAGGATAACCTCCCCGATTCCACTCAGCAAGCCAAAATGGGAGTATCCGGATTCTCACAGGTAAAATCATTCGGCCTAACCGCAAGCGTTTTCGTATGTAAAATTTATAACTTCGCCAATATGCTGCATTACTGGTAACATTTTATACATTGGAAGCTGGATATCTGCCGGCATTTCTACTAGGAAGCGCAGTCACAGTACCAGTATTTTTTGTTTGCAAAGTGTAAGCGCACTGATACTGAATGCTTGGGTTCGGATATAGATGCCGTTACTCCGGTTAATAATCTTGGTCTTGCCAGCTAACACTGAATCTATTTGACCTGGGCGTCAAAGCGACCTCTGTGACAACCAGTGTGTCCAAACTTTTCACGGGTGTATACATGTCTCATGTAAATAACAGTTACCATATAATACTGCCCGTTAGTAGAGACTGCGCTCTAAATTTTGGGCACTGCATCGTCTTTTTACAAAAAAACACTTCATAACAATGGTGGTTGTATTTTAGTTTTACCAACAACCGCGATGGGCTGAGGCCTGATTCAGTAGACAATGGCAAAGTCGTGCTAATCATGCTCATGTAGGCTTGGACCGTTACGAGATCTTTTTCCCCATCGAAACTGAAGAGCAAGTAGGAATCCTGTCGATACGCAGACATTTGACGGTTCCTCCGGTAAGTGAATTAACCGAAGAGTGTTGCACACTAAGCCGCCATTGCACACATGTAATCATCCAGGAAACACTTTTTATCTCGTTCGTTGTGTTAACGTCAAGAGATGTTGTAGATGCAGATTCTTTACGGATTCGAATCTAGTCGGATTTTGGTGCAAAATGCCAACCACTGAACCGTTTTCGCAGACACTCAAAAAGTGTCGCCTGGTCGGTTAACACTAGCAGACTGTTGACAGTTTTCCGAAGTTTTGATAACTTTGAATAAAGAAAATAAGAGTAAACAACCCAGTTCAACAGGCTGCGTATTCACGAAAGGTTGCTACTCTCTCCTGTCAGCCTCATGCGTCTGTTTATCTAGTTTCATCGCAGCAATTGCAGGTAACCTCCTGCCATGCAGAGTGGACAGGTTCCGTATGATAATAAAAGTTGGTTCCGGCGAGAATCAATGGAAGTTGTGTTCGGACAACTCCAACTGGGAGTTGGATGGCGAAACGCCACTTGAAGAACCGAACCACAGAGGCGCCACACTCCACACAGCGACGCTACCGCCCGGCTACTTGCCCACGACCAACGGTGTGCGCAATGCCAATCTTAACAGATCCCCATACCTATACCCCATTGGCCAAACTATCGTACTGTAAATCCTATACATATATCCCCTGTGTTGATTACGTTAATTACTGGCCGAACGTTTCTTACATTATTACACGTAACTAACCCTGCTCCGACACTATGAACTTCCTCTTTGAACCCGCCCTTTGTTTGTTTTGTACCGCCGCATTGAACTGTTTACGCCACCGTGTTATTGGTTGATATTTTCTGACGGTTAAATTCCGTGCACAGGGTTCATTTGGTTGTAAGTTGTATAATTTGCTAACCGTTGCTTATTTATGTACAGAACCAGTTTTATCCGAGTAAACCTTCAACATTCCGTCTTGTTCTGCTCTGACTCAAGAGGTTTACAGTTGTCCTGATAGACTGCGTATAGCCATGAACCCTGACAGATTCTACGGTAAATGTCGAAGTTATTGCACGCAGGTTCAACATAACAATCATCCTAGTCATAGCTGTGCTCGAAGATTCTGTTCTGCACTCTTTAAAATATAGTCGATCGCAAACTTAAACTTTGTTATCCAATATTTGTTTACTCATATAAGAGCTTGCTGATTCGATTTATTACCGTTGATTGTCACTTCGCATGGACTTCATTCGTTATGCCTCTGCCCCTTTATATATTTTGTTTCCAGTCGAAGTCACTTACGGAATGCCGTTACATGTGCGTGACTGAAGTGTAATGATATAAAGTTAATACGCCATCGGAGCTTCAGATTTTCGAGACCGCGATCGCACACTGGTAAAGCTTGGCTGCCGTCCACTTGTTCGAAAGTATGACGTGTTGGAAAAGATAGGATCCAGTCGTATTTTAAAGGTACAATCATGAGGCAGTGTTTTTTACAGCTTTGAACTTTTCCAGATTAGAAAAACGTTTTGACCTACTTTTGCTTACAGACGTAGGGAGTAACGTTCATTGAAGACTGCCGTCAGCAATAGTTCCGTAAGTTGGCAACGTGCGCATACTATTTCCAGCAATCACTTGCAATTCAAGAATAACTGTCTGACATACCCTCGTACTCCAAGATGGATCTTTGCTAGTCACAGCACTTTGGAGGGAAGATCGAAGCATGATTGCTGAACTTTGTCTGTCGACAGACGCTTACTGGTTAGACCACGGGATATTGCTTTTCTCGCTTTAAGCAATAGATAAACGGGTCTTCCCCATGTGTCTCTTCATACCATCTATTTTAATACTCAAAATCCCCTTTATACATTGAGAGCCGACGGTGAAGGAACTAGTCGGAGTGGCTGATTAACAAAAACATAAGTATTTACTGGTTACCCCTTCAAAATCAGAATTGCACAGTGGACTTTTACAACTTGTAATTCTAAGGAAATCGGATTGTTCGGGTACTATCTTCAACAACTACCTCCTACGTTGTTCCACCACTCATTATGTACATGAAATTCATTTGGTCGTTTAATCCGCCAGATTAGGTTTTCCGTTGGCGCTAAATATGTGCAATTACGAAGCCTCAATAGCTGGAGTTGTGGGGTTTGCTCACCTTCGATGAATCGGCTAGCGAGGAGATTGTATTGAAGCTAGAATCTAAGATATTCGAAACCACGGTCAGCTGGTTCAATGAAGATAATAACTTCAACCGAACTGAGAAGTCCTGATCATGGCGTTATCGATTCATCCAGCCTGGATAAATTCTGTAGTCAATAAGACAAGTTCCAGCATGATTGTGGCACATTTAGCCGACTGACACCAAAAATCTCCTTTCGGTCCACGTCAATTGCATTCAGTCGAAAGCCGTAAAACGTCAGATTTTAGTCAAAACTGGGACCATTAGACTTTGTTTGAAACTACTGGTCTTCGACTAACATATCTTTGGTCAAAGGATTTGCAAGTTGCCTCCGTACTTCCTAAATCATCAGGGAACCTGTACACCAGTCAGGCTAGCCTGTTCACTCAATTGTGGCTGTGCGTAAAAACCACACTATCCACGTATCATTTCGGGGTGAGTCATAGCCTGTTGGATCAGGGTCGTTGTGAGCATCGTGTTTACTTTAGTTCACTGTGTTCACAGACTTAAACCTAGCCGATTTTATTTTTATTAAAGCACAGTATGCTGATTGCTAATAATCAGTGGAATGTGTATGTCGTTGTTGCGCCCTAGTTACAGTCGGGCGCTCTCAATTCTTGTTGCGTCACCCTTCTGTACCCCCGCGTTCTTTCAGTTAGCGTAGTTCATATTGGAACTGTGAATCCTTGCCTCTGACTGGAGACTATCCAATGAAAACTGTGGTAAAGCGTCAATTACAACTAGGTATGGAACTTGAAACGGGTTAAGGAAGGGTCCAATGGAACAATGGAGAACTTCACTTACAAAGTGTAGAATAAGCCAAGGCATCAAGTTTTATAAGATCGGGCATTAACACAGGTTGAAAGCGTATGCAGTATGGTTATCAAACACCGTATGAATGTAATATATCAATGAGCTGTGCTACGCAGAGCTCCTCATTTAACTCAGACGGTCATGAACCAGTTCATCGTCGCTGGTTCTCATTCAATTTTTACCCATTCGAACTATCCTGTCATTGTAACTACGGCCCTATCAGACTCCGCCTGTCGTATTTAAATTAACCTTTACTGAATAACTCTTTTGTACATCCATCCCAAATCAAAATAGTTTTCTGACAGCGTTTTGTTATATAATGTGTCATTTTTGTACATTGAGGCGAAATTGACTAACTTATCAATTTGGGCACCTCGGGATTTTGCGCGTATAGGCTAATTAGTTATAACAAAAATGGTTAAACTTTATATCTCTGATCTTTCTGTTCACTGCGTTACCTGCCGATTCGACGTATGTCTGGATAAACTCAGGGCAAGAGGTATTCTACTGCAGCGCAACACTGTAACTGACTTAAGGTATCTCAGGAAGTAAAAGTGGTTTCTTAACCCAACAATGACTTGTTTTGATTATTAAGCAAGTGATCCTTTTGTAGATTGCGAAGCCTGGGCATGCGACGGCTGGACGATTTATCGATTTGTTGCAAACAGGCCACGAGCAATCTGTTATTTGACCACCCACAAGCATTTTCGGACAGGTTAGCAACATGTGTGATTGTGCCTTTGAGCGCAACTAAATTTCATCCGATCAAAATCTGATGGCAGTGTCTCATTCATTTACCACTAGTCTCGTTGGAAAAATCATTCTTATTCTGCAGAGAATGACGCGGTCAAAAATGCTGAGGCATTATCAGTTGTACTGATTTTAATTTCTAACCGAACTTTGTACGTTATTGTTGCTTTGTTGCGTGAACAGTTACGTTGTATGTAACACGGACTACGTTAGGATTTAGTTGGCTAACGTGCTGTGTTATTGCCACTGGATAGAAACTAGCTCTGGGTTTGAGCTAATTACATTTCCCATTACTATTGCTTACTTTTAACTATCACACTAGTAACAGATACGAAGTCCGTAATGATGACCAGACATTTGTTAGAATTTAGTGAAACGAGCATCAAACTTTCTAAGAAAGTTTTCTGAAAGTTGCTTGTTGCCTTTTCACAGTGTTTTTGAAGAAATTTTTTTGGTAAGACCTTTACGTTCGTCCTTGACTTGTCTATCAACGAATTTTGCACAACTGTGCAGCATGCATTTCGAAAGCATAATCTGTTGTTCATGGTGACCGTGGTTGAAGCTAACCTAAAGCTCCCATTGTGAGCCCGAATAGAAAATTGCAGCTAAAGGTGCCACATTTTACTTTTATGATGTAGTAAATAGTTTAGATACAGTATGGCACATTAAAACAGTTTGGGATTTTAAATGTATTATGGTCTCAAAGTTAGCTTTATTCTTGTGATTGTAGTTAAAAACAAAGTAGTGAACTGGGGGTTGGTCATTTTTATTGTTGGTTTTAATTGCCTACCATGTAGAGGAGCAACACTGAAGGATATTCGTGTTACTTGTTTAAAATTCAAGGTGCGTTTGTGTCACGGATTGATAATTGGTTGATGATTGGTAATAAATAAGAGAATGTATGAGTTTCTGTGTTACATACCCGCAGACTAATATTGGACGATCGATATTATCCCTGTTTAGATTCATTGGTTGAAGATAGCTTAACGTCTTTTCGGACCAGCTAATATACTTGCCCTGTTAAGAACCACTCGTGTGCTGTGATGCAGACTGACCGTTTGTGGTAAACGGTCTCTCTCCCATAACACAGTGTGATTAGCTTACTTGCCAAAAATGTCGAATGATTGCTGTCATCAACTAACCTAACGTTAGGGAGGGTAACTGCTGTGTGTGAGCAGTGTTAACTTAAACGGTTATAAACGTGAAAACCACTTGTCCTTGGGTGTGCGTGACAGAATTGCGGCTACTAATCGACAGAAGCTCGCAAAAACATCGGTAGTCGATGATAACTTTCAGTTTCGTATTCCTTGTAGTTTGAAGCTAATTTTGTAAATTAAGCTAACATTCACCTGGCCTACATCTAACCTTCATCTATTATTTAAATTCTGATCATATTTCGACTACACCATAAACGTTCACACTTACTCACCAAGCTGTGCAGAGCAAAACGTAACATCAACTGTAGTCGTTTTCGGAAGTTGGTCAGTCTCGGTGGGAACCCATCTGAACTGACGTTGATTTGGTGCATCAACCTGAACAAGAGAATTGGCTGATGGAGCCGAACAACTACATCCGTAGGCTTCAATGCTGTACAAATAATAAGAACAAAGGTATAGAGCTAGTGATCAAATTAGTGTTAAGCGTCAGGTTTCATTCTGTTTTCTGAACTGTTGTAGTGACCGCTTAATGAGAAAATACGCCTACAAATCAACCTTCTGATTGCCGTGTTTGGAATTTTCAAAGGTTACAAGTTACCAACTAGAAGGTATAGCTGTAGCTAGTATAGTAAACTGACACATATGGTGTACGTTATTTAATTCATAACTCTAAGGCAATTGGCGGGCCATTGTTACTTAATGAGCGACGCCCACCTTTGCTTTTGGCAACCCCTAGCTGCAATTTCTCGGATGCGGGTGACCGAGAGTAGAGTAGAATCATACGCATTAACCTACGAATCTGAAACAGTATATGTTCACATATATACGTGTATTAGACAAATGAACCTTACGGTTATGAAACTGTGAAAGATGCAGACTTTCACCATCGTAACTATAACCGGGTTAAGCCAGTTACGATTTGTAAGTTTGCAAGCAGATGCAAGCCAGTTGCTTGTATAGTCCAGTTGTTCAGTATGCTTGAGGACAATCGATACAGGCAAGTTAACAGTCTGACGGCCGAGTTATTACGCGCAGCTTCCTTGCAGTTTGTGGGTTGATTCATATATTGCAACGTTTTGTGTATAAGTATGTTTCATAACCAACCAGCGAACAATCTGTTGTCTAGTATACTCACGTTAATAAATCGATTAACTCGAGTGTCGTATCTTCATCTGGTTCAAGAGGATGCACAGACTCTAAAGTGAAAATGTTGCGTAACAATAGATTTTCATCCAAATCAGTCCATGGTTCACCATAATGACTCCTAAATGGGACCAAATTATATAAGTAACCGGCCAATCTCTGTGCTTCCTACAACAAACACTCTCCCGAATATCTTAGAAAACAGCAAAAGTGTTGCATTAGTCAGCCTGTGCAACGATATTTCGTTCGCGTCCCATTTTGTCATCACAGCTAACTTAGTGCAGTGAGTATATGGAGAATGATCATGACAACAGTGGTGAAAAAATGGGGTTTGGTAGGGCAGATCAGAAAGATTAAACTCTCAGACAGGTTTGCAAGTGGCGCATGATGAAGCAAAAAAGTGGGATACGTTAAGAAGTTAGCTAATCTTGAGAGCTAAAGAGACTATTAGTAAGCACCCGTAACCCCGATAAAAAAGCAAGACTGTTAGAAGGCAAAAAGTTATCTTGAACAACAGTCCAAACTACCCGTTCAAAAGAGGGTGTTTTGTAGTCAAATCTAAGGAGACGTTTCCATCATTTTCGACAGCTTGGAATATTTGCACAAGGACATCAGATTAACGAGAAGAAACGCTGGAAGAAAAGTCTGCAAATGGAAATTTTGTTTGTCAGTGGACTACATTTAAAAGTCCATAAGATTTGAGTTTAATCTCTTGCACTCGATGCACACAAACATTTTTAGTTGAAAAAAGCTGTCGTGAGATCTGGTTAATTATGAAAACCCGAGTGGATTAGGCTCTGCTGCAAGAAGCCAGTCGTCGATTTTAAAGTAGTCAACCGTAATTTCAAAGACAAAACAATTAATTCGTTCTCATCCCCTATGGAGTTTTCTTTATTCACGGATCCGTCTTCTACCATTGAGAAGTGAGCTGTTTTCAAAGAACTTGTCCAGTTGATGTCTAGGAAAGTAACCGAACCCGACGGCATTCCATCGGCCATGCTTAGGAATTGTTGACAGTTTTTACGTCAATCCTAGTTGAGCTATTCGCTCAATGTCCCCAACAACGGAAATTTACCGGCTGCTGTAGGGCAGCATACATCACTAAGTCCTAAGAACAAAGCGACCACTTTTCTGATATTTTACACATCTGAGGCGTTGAAACTTTTTCAAAAGTCAATTCTCGCTTGATTGGAAGTTAACGCAAACACTACAATTTTCAGCTAATTGGGCTATCTTCAATCGCATTCGATTCTTGTTCCCTTAGCTTGCCTCGTCTATTCCATTCTGAGGTCGTTTGATTGGGAATCAGGATCAGTTTACACGTTTCCCAGGTTGCAGTTATGCGTGTGAAAGCGTTGATAAGGAGAATATTCAAAATTCCCAAAGGATCTAGAATCCAAACCTCAGCCTTCGAGTTTCACGCGGTCCGTTTATTCTCGAAAGGCTTGCACTCAGTTCGGCGAGTGAAACTCGTCACCACACACCACTGATTGATGTGTTTTGTTAAGTCCAATTCTTGTCCCAATTTTATTTCCACTTCATATCCTATCCATGTAAGTTTGTGATCATGCTTTTGTAGAAGAATATGCAGATGACTTAGTGTTGAAAATCAAACGCAACTCGCTTTTCTTCTCCCACCAGTTTATCCGAACAATCAAGTTGTTCAGCCTCCTGAAGTTTGTCGTTTAAATGAACAAAATCTGCTGGCACGGGTTCTCGTTCCTGGAAGGGAGGCAATATAATGAACTTTCTATTGCATGATCCTCTTTGTAAAAGTGGACTCCCACCTTGTACTTCTTGTTATGGGTTTGGGAACAACTCTGAGTAACAGGATGACATGGTAACTTCGCGATACTGATGATTTCACCAAAGTCTGAAAGCTCTCGTTTCATATCACCCCTTCAACTTCACACTTAATTCCATACTACTTGGTCAGTCGATGCATCAAGGCCGGTATGCTGCTGCATTGGATATGCCGTTCACCAGTTGTTCTCTCTTATTCTTTGTGGAGGGACTTTGCACATTTTACTGGATTTCTAACACATCCAATCTGTTGCACTGGCACTCCAATAAACATCTCGTTGATTTCACTTTTTCTTATCATTTTACGTGTGTAAATTTGCCACAAAAATCTATATTTGAGGCAACCTATCCATTTTAATTGAATCTCACTACATGTAGATCTATATCGTTTGCCAGGTTCCGATATAACCATTTATTTCTACGCAGCCGATTTTATTTAGCTCGACCTCTAAACAAACCCAGTCTCCCCATTTTGAAGTTACCAAAACACCGGATCAGTAAAACTCATCTTCCAACTGATACCGGTCGTGGCCTTTGGTTAGCCCTTCCAAGAAGTTCATGATAATCATCTTTTTGATTCATGCACACTCAGTTAATTGTCCTTAACTTGCTGAAGAGGTGAGTTAGTAGAAGGCTGTAAATTTACTGCTTTGAGCGAATAAATTATGTCAACTAACTGACAGTCAAATCACACTCCATGATTTTGTGCTACAGAGAATTGCAAGTGAACCTTTATCGAGAAGTATTCATTGGAGGAGAACCTCACTCGAGTAATACTCACGTATTAAAAAGTTCACTCCAATTTCCTACGATGCTGGCCGTATATGTACTCTATTTTCATAAAACATGTAAGTTGGTCACTGCTGACCCGATACAGCTACTTCATGATGCAACGGTAGATCACGGTTACCTACATAGGTCTATTGAGAAACACGGTGTGACAGTTCATCCAAGACCTGTTTTTATGTCTGTTCCATTTTAAAAATCTACTCTCATTTACTAATTCACGGAAACAACATTAGAGTTCTAATCAGACGGTGACTTGTATCCGCAGACAGACAGATCTACAAAGCATCCAATGCAGTGCTCACTAAGAAAACCACGCTACCACCAGCCTCAGTGAAGAAGGATCCGATCTTCCTGATCGCCGAATCAAGTGTAATATGTCGTCTTGTCCATAACGCTATCTATAAGTGCACTGGCATTACACCGATACAACTGGAGACACGTATCGGTGAACACATACCGAAACAGTTGTGTATATCTGAAACTTGCGTTGCTCGGAGTGTCGTCGCGAAATACGTACACAAACAGGTAAAAGAGACTGTGCTGTCAAAATCTTTCGTTTTATCCATTAACTGACGGGCCAAAATCTAACGTTTGCTCAAACTACCGCAAATTATCGCACAAGCAGGTGCCGTTTATACAGCAACAAACGGCTTCAAAGTTGTCACCTGTTTACACTTTACTCCTTACCCAAAATTAGATTGCTCCACGGTGTTTCTTTCATTCCACAACTGTTGGTTACCTCAACTAGCACAAGATAAATTACCAACAGGTTCTTCGATAACCACAACAAACTGGCATCTTGACATAAAATAACATGACTTCTCGCTATTATTGTTAACCCTACTCTCCATATATCATTTGTGTTAATTTTGCCGTATCAACAGACAGTATGTGAATGAAACATCCGCAATCATTCCTTTCTACGCCACACCGTTGATTTTTTTCAAAGGTATTTTTTTAACAGTCGTCTTCTCTGTATTTACTAGAAACGGATAGAAGTATTTCTTGTCTATGGACCACGCCGTATAACTAACTGGTCTAATGGCACTGTCGGACCATTAACGCACTCGTAGAGCATTCTGTCAAATTAGCATTCTTTAACAGACATGCAACAAACGATATCATACCCGTAAATCCTGTTAAGGAAACTCCCTGAAAGTCGTTACCAGTATTACTAGCGGAGTAATTTATGTTAAATTACAACGGGACCTTAATCGTAAGTTTAACGATGACGTAAAACTACTTGGAATCTGTTCCATTGTTGACTGGTTTGAACGAGGTTTGCTGGAGTGGTTTTTCATTTTGTATTCGTGAACCCAGTTTAGCAGATCTGTAGCAGGTGCCTTGGCGTCTTACACACGACTGACAGACTGCATTTCGCAAATCTTTTGCAAGGTTACCTGAAAGAAAAGTGGAAGGGGAGTAGTTTACACAGGAAACCCAACCAAAATGTTTCAGGAAAGTATTAGATGGTTGGAGCTCAGACAATGGTTTCTCGAAATAAATTCTCCCATACAAGTGAGCCACAATTAGATATAAACGCTATATTTTATTAGAGCATTTAGATATTCATTGCATAAAAAGATCATTGAAGTAAACATTGTCGAATAGGTCTGTGATAGAAGAATGGGTTTGCTTTACTTCTACTACTTTATTCCTCTGGACGGCTTTTTTCTTCCCACGCAGTTCAGACGGGTTTAACAAAACAACTTGCCACCTGATTCACAGACGAAGACCTATTTTGAAAAGTACAAGAATAGAATGTCGTTGTCATCTGTACTACTAATCTCAATAAAGCCCAAATAATGCGTCGTATGAGCTAATCATGTCCCAGACTGTTTTCTCAATCGACCGGACTTGTGTGCTGTTAGCTCTGCCAATCACTTACAGACAGGAAATAAAACGGTTACTAAGCTTCTGTTTGGAAGTTAACTTCAGGAACCTATGACGTGGTGGAGTTTTATTATGTGTGTTATTGTTCACTCTGAACAGAAAATAAAGTATGAGTGATTATGCGAAAACAAATCAGTTAATTCACTAAGCAGTAGATGTAAACCAAGTACATTCTAGGCGTTTTGGAAAACATTCACCTTCAGAACAGTCGGCCAAAATCCGTTCAACTGCAGTCTTGTCCTTCAATAATGTCACATTAAAACATCCTTTTAAATTAATCAGTAATTGAACACGAAGTGTAACAACCATGCTTTCGATAAAATTTATTACAGTTATAAGGGGAATTCAGTAATCCTTTTCCACACATGACCAACCAACCATTACCGTTTTACTTACCACGTAATTACGAAGGCAATGAAATTTTGTTGATGGAAACTAGAGTACTTCTTAGATCTAAACCAAACATAACGTAAAATTGACCGCAACTTCTTAATTTACATAGACTTTCGGGCGTACCCCTTCCAGATTGTTATCAACCAAAAATGAAATGTATATATTACCAGCTCGTTTTACCAACACATTGATATGGTTGACCGCGTACTAGTTTTTAAACACTACAACGTGTCCTTGAACTGACTGAATTAAATACAGAAGTTATCCAACTACTAGTGTTTTAGTTTGACGTTATCAACGGGCGGTTCATAGAATATGGTAGAATATGATATTTTAAACGATGTCAGTAAAGGTAATATGCTCAAAACAAATACGCAACTCACGACAAGCATACTCTTGAACAACCAAAACTGTTTCTCCTGGACAAGTGCAAAATCCAGCTCCCGGATGACAGACGCTGTTCTCAAAATGAACGCAATCTCTGTCAGTTTGGCATTTCAAGTCTGTTAAAACTAAATAATCACATCAGTGAAAGTTAATTCATTTATTGCAACAAGATGCCGAAATCTAATAATGATTTGACGAAACCTGTAATCTTTAAGTTGCAGACTTCCAGTGACTCAGTAATAGGAATTGCAAATATGTGAATAAGTAAGTTTGCTATATCCTTCTTCACGGTTTTCGGATCGGAAAGTAACTATCCAAACAAAATATGTTTTTTGCCAACTTCCCTTTATATTTCGTTAAAAATACGACCGAAATGTAAACAGTGGTGAGTGGTTTCGTTATTACGATTATGTTGTTTAGGAATGTTTTATTTTTATCTTGATGTTATTGCTGAGAACATGCGCTTTTCTGGTTTGCAACACCACGGCCAACTGGGTTAATTACGTCAGTAAAGTTCATTTGAGTCGGAATTCAGATAGGAACATTTCAGAGAATCCGACAATGTATTCAACCGAATTCTTTGAACCAGCGGCAGTGACTGTGAAAAACAAAAACAGTCCACTGGAATGTAAGAACAAATATTTTAGAGATAGTCGAGCATGTATTCGTATGTAAATCGCATATAGGGCCTTACTCTGAAACCAGCACCTTATGGTCGACCTCAACATTAACTTAACTTAATTTGGGCGGCGATGGTTGGAAGGAAGTTCGAACCAACAACCTTTATGTTACCAGCTAAATTTCCCACCCTTTACGTCACTGCTGCTGTAAGTATCGGTAGGTGATGGAACCGCTAAGTTGTTTGGTGTGTGAGTCAGTATCATTCCGTTAATCTGTTGTAGATGGGTTAATTATAAGCAGAGTTTTATTTCTGACAGGGGTTAACGTTTGGTGCAAACTAGTCGTGCATCGATCTGTTCAACCAAATCTTGCGACTGAAATCAACAGAACGTTCAACTCTAGTATGCTTCAAAAGAGTTGGGGTCTGTAAGACTTGCTCAATTGTAGTTAAACAGTAGTAATTTAGGTTTGCTAACAAGTCAATTGGACCCTATTTATAGTCAGTTACTTCTGTCATATGAAAGATCCGATTTATGAACAAACCAAGCGAACCGCCAGCGAATAAAAAGTACCCAGGTCACCATCGTCTCAGTAAATTTTGCCGGGAAAGGAGATTTTGAAAAAGAAGAACAAAGTAGCAATACTCCAGCAAAACGGGGGGCAAGTAAGAATTCATCCCATACTTTCTCACTGGTCACGGCAGTGTTTAGTGTATAAGTTCCTATGTATAATTGTATTCTTTGACGCTTTTGTTTAACATACGAACTGCAGGCATTTAGTGCTACTGGCTAACAAATGACCTACACTGCAGTGCAACATAAGTTGAATCAGTTGTCATGATGACAGTCACGAAATGTATTAAACATAAGAATACCGGTATCTGAGTCCCCTGGTGTGTTCAAGTCGTTTGAAAGCACACCTATCTGTCTTAAGCCCCGGCAGGTCTACATGAATTTTAACGTAAATTCCCCGTATTTATGGATGAAATGATAACTGAAATAACAGCGCAATGATAACGACACAAATCCAACTTTACAGGATCGTAACTTGCACTGAATAAGGCTCCTATTACTATCATTGGTCGCAGCGTTATTCTAAAAGATGTTTGTTACGATTTGTTTTAGTGACTTGTATTTTAAAAGAGTTAATACTGTGCTTATTGATGAATGCAGCATTGTTCGGAAAACCTACCTAGTTATCACTGTGCACAGTCTTTTGCTTGTCTGTACAGAGCATTCCACCAAAGTAGCACTACCAACTATCTGGAGGTATAATTGGAATTTACCATGAGTGATGAAATATTAGTGACCAGAAAATTTTGTGTACATACGATCACTTGACCGACTATGACAACTTCATACCCCCCCCACGTTATCTGATAATGTAACCAAATCGAATGGGAACAGTGAAACATCGTAGGGTGGTCGTGAATGAACTCATCGCTACCGGTTCTGTAATGTTTAAATTAAAGAAAAACTACTGCTTCCACTGAACATCCTTTCATACACGATTAACTAATTAACAGTGACTGCAGGATGACTGACCATAATAACAACACAATATCGCTGAATTAATTAATAGACAGCATCTCCTCGGAAACTCATCCCAGTGAACACTTTTCCATTAAGTAACCTCAATCAGACTTGTCTAACAACCAGTTACCCACCAGATTTTTAAAAGTATTTCCACAAGTTGTATTTTATAACATTTATTCGGTCTCCGGTTGATCACAGAGATTGACATTTGGACTGAAAGCGTTTTCTCATAGAAAGAACTGACTACGTCAGTGAGTGAGAGTTTGAACGTGTATAATTGAGCGTTATGTCCATTGAAGGTTGATCAATGGTTGGTTTTATGCTCAATATTGAGATGACCTTCAGAGATGAAATTTGACTGGCCATATTCTTTTTTCATTCACATTTATCCATTTAGTTTGTGAATCCGCAATCTTTTGTTATTTTAAATGTTGGTGTTTGGTCATGGCTGAGTTTGTGTCTACCCTACTTCTCTCATTATTTAGTAGATCTTGTCTAACTCGTGCTTGTTTATCGAACTGGATGGCGAATATCGGGCATACAGAAATTCCCTTGCATGTTTGGTGTCTGTTTGAATGAGGACTTCTGCTGTGCACACACGGAACGTGTGTCTAGCCTGGTTTTCGTGGACGGACATCAGCTTGGGACGTTTGTAATTCAAATGCCAAGGTCGGCAAACAACCGAAGACTGTGAACAGTAACCCGAGCCACCAACTCCTGCACTAGTCCGAACAGTCATCTCTGAATTTTCAAAGTAGCCGTTACCATAATTTGGAATACTGGAATCAGAAGACCTATTACG
The DNA here is from genome assembly GCA_013368495.1 of Paragonimus heterotremus. Classification (NCBI taxonomy): domain Eukaryota; kingdom Metazoa; phylum Platyhelminthes; class Trematoda; order Plagiorchiida; family Troglotrematidae; genus Paragonimus; species Paragonimus heterotremus. Next base: position 22,267 of record LUCH01017242.1, read on the forward strand.
CGAGATAGTAATACCGTCTTGGATGTCCTCCTCTGTTGTTGCACATAACAGCGGTGAAACAGAAATTGACCGTACGAAGCAGGCTCACAAATTAAGTCTATGTATATGCCAGTCTGTCATCAGTAAAAACTAGGACAGAAGAAGTTTTAAGCAGTGCTTCTAGTGACTTAAGGTTGACAAACGTGATGATGCACCAAAAGTGTTTGTCTAGTCGACCAAACTACCAGTTAACATAAGTGTTCTTTAACTCTTGTTTTGGGCTAATATTAGGATGGAATTTAGCCATTTCTATTTTCCAAGGATGAACCACTGAGTGACACACAACTTTATGATCCGCCTGGTCACTTCCATAAAAATAAACAAATGTTTTAGATTACTGATGTTCAACTTTAAAATTAACCAAATCCCCGACTACTCATCAGTAATCTAAAATATATCGCCTAGCAGGTTTAATGAGATCGGAGATTTCGACCTGTCTAGGAAGTCCTAATCGCGGGGTTATCGATTGGAGTTAACAGACAGTAACTGTGTCTCCATTTCGAGACGATCAGGCAACCTGATCATTACTCACAAGCGAGAGTGGTTGAGCGTTCACATATGATAATTCGGTCGTGCCTAACGTGAGGTCAATGGCGCAGTGGTAAACACGGTTGCCTCATGAACTGAATGTCCGTGGTTCAAGTCCCGGCAGTGGCGATGATATGCACTACTGACGAGCTCTAATGAGAGCGAAACTCAAGTCTAGTGCTTCTTTTCGGAAGGGGCCGACTGGAAAGTCTATGGGGATGCGACAGCTGCGATCAATTGTGAGTGATGTTCAACTTTAAAACAAATGTTTGTTACATTCTCTTGATAAGACATATGCAGTAACCGTAAATCACATCAGACCTCCTAGTATAAATCATTTCCTTAAATAGTACTGTTCAGGTGGAAAATGTGCTTTAACCTTTTAATCCATCTTTTGCTTTGGCACACAGAAAAGTGCATTAATTAATAGGAAAATGTTGAGGACCGTTCATTTCCACTATGATAAAAAGTACATTTCCAGTGCTTTCACGATGTAGCTTTGCAGTCGGTAGATGATAATGACAAACATACTTCAATATGGTAGGCGTGTTCTGTTTTGGCAAATTTTTATGAATAAAGTCCAACTCGTTTCCCTTTAATCCAAGTCTTACTTAATGCAATAACATGTTCTGTACACTGCTGAGACAGTTCTACAGAAATCCTTTATTTGCAGGACGATTGTATTCGCCTTACTATTTAGCCGTCCGCTCGATTGTACTTGCATCTCAAACTTTTGTCTCTGAAACTGACCCTAAAGATTTGTGGACGACAGACTTTTCTTGGGAGGATCATTAATTTCGTTCCAAATCATTCTTAATTTGTGTATACTGCACGCTAGTTTGCTTAACCAGCAGAAGCCACCGATTCTTTACATGGAACGTTAGGGAAAATCGTACTAGTTTTTACAATCCACCAGTTTAATCTTTTAAAGTCATGATGAAAATTGGAATTTCCCCCTCCATCTGATAGACTACGTGCGATATTTTGGTTCAATTAGTCTGTTTTGCACGATGGTCATCTTTACTTCAAATTAATTAAATCAACTATCATTTATGTACGAGCCGAGAATTTGACAGACATTTTAATTCGACCATGAAATTATGAGATCAAACGATGAAAAACCCGACAAGACTCATAATAAGTAATGCTTTAGGGCTTACGCGTTTTGCATGTGACGTTGTGGTCCTCTTGGATGGCAACAAAACCTGGTTTGCAATAGCATTCGTTCAGGTGTTTGGAACACATGCTGTTCGACACTCGTTGTGTGCAGTACGCATCTCCAACCAACGCACATGGGCCTTTTCGCCAGCAGAAAGAAGATAGATCAAATAGTGGCGTGAAATGAACAGAAGAATTCTGAGTTAGTCACAGTGGCTTACTGTAAGTGAAATTTCTCGCACCTCATTCCACCTACACAGAATTTAGACTTATCAACCAACAAATGTACCTGTCAACTAAAAAAGCCCTCACAATCATCGTAATGGAACGACAATACTGTAGCTCTAACTCCAACACGAAAGGTTTAGTGTGCCCACTGATAGTTATCGGCAACTGAGAATACGATCAAGGACTGCGGATCATAAGACGATGTGTTGCACTGATTTCAATTGAAGAATTTGTGATTTCTACATGAAGAGTTAGATACAGGCTGATTAGAGATTTTGTAGGATTTGGATGGTCCGACCGAAAGGAACACTGATATTAAATTTTGAAGAAACATTCAAATTATCCACCGTCAGTATCTCCGTTCTTAGTAGCTAGCGTAACTTCTTTACTGATGTGCTGACTGAACGGGAAGTTTGGTGCGGTTTGTGACCAAAACATCACAGACAAGGTTTAACTTTGGTAGTTAAATGTATCATAATGTATCAAATGTATCATAAAACACGGATAGGCAGTTTGCCTTGAAATTACTGCCGAAGCATTACAAGCTGAGCTCATGATCTAACATCATAATCCCTTGAATAGGGTCTACAGAGTTGATGTAAACATCTCTTGCTCTTTTAAATACTCATATTCTGAGAATTCTGTGTATATGTGAAGTCTGAGGTAGGCTAACAATTAGTGATTTAGAACAAGTGAACAGAATGTGCTTGTATCTGATAGGAGCGTTTCAGGTTTGCCTCGAGCGCAGTTTCATACTAGCCGTAGATTGAATGTGTGTTGTTCTGAGATCGTCCATCAACGCTTCTTGTTCTTATTAAGCTAACCCATGATGGTTTTACAATGCACCTTCCATCCACACTCTCATCCTTATAACAACAGACTACAGCGACGGCAATATAGGTTTCAAAAATGGTTCAGCACATGGGACCGATACACTGACGCATAGCTACGGTAGTTAGGAAAACCTGAACACAGCTATGATTCACTTCATGCAGTCTTCGTCACTGTCATTTGATGAAATAAAAATTGCTTGTTAATTCTAGCTTAGCGCTTGTTCAAAACGTTCTTTCTTTTTTGAAGACACTACGTAGGGAACTAGGAGGTACAACCATAGGAGTACGTCCCATAGAAACCGTTACTAAAGATACCATCTTGATCCTAAACTTTTTGTAATACTCACCTTACGAATATACAGGTAATTAAGTGGGAATATTATAAAATGTACAACATTTTATGTTTGACATCTGACAACTTCTTTCGGCCGGCTAAATATTCTATCTGCGAGACAGTCAATTTGAGGTCAGTAATTTCTCAGTACTGTAGTACGTTTTCTTCTGAGGTAGTACTGTTGATGTACATTTTGTGTAATGAGAAGCGATCCATAATATCCTCTAAACTCCAGATGTTGGGGAGTTTCTATCAGCTAGCTTTCCTCATGCCAGTTTGTTTCCACTTTAAATTGAACAACGCTGGCAATGCAAACGATAAACTCCTTGCATGTACATATTTCAACACGAAATGTAAAGGACTGTCCTGAAGATAAAAGTGTTTCCCCTCGCTATCGGCAACAGTTTACATGGAAATGCTATTCCTAATCAGTCGATATATTTTTTACCGCCCCATCTGCCAAACAACAAAGCTTCATCAAATGAGTTCTCTACACCTTAATGTAGATACAGGTGTTCACTAATTTGGATTTAGTTTTTTCTTATAATTGCAGTTTAGATATTGAGCAGATTCATACTGTGTATAACTAACGGTAGTCCCAACCATGACTTATTATTACAGGTGCACATTTCCGCAGGAAATTTTGTAACCATAAATAAGAAAGACGATCAGACTGCTCTCTATGAAGCATAATAAACATTCTTCGTTGCTTCTAACCTAATTTTGATATAATTTACATACACGATAGTCAGCTAACAATTTCCCTCTGAAGAAAACAGACGCAATCGCCGTCTCCGAAAAGAACTTATTGATTCGCTTGAAGTCAAAAGTGAAGGGAATTATGGAGGAACAACCTTTAGAAGTCGAATACCACCACACCAGCTGACACATGTTTCCATCCCGAATGCTCACTTCAGAGGACTGCAGTTACCAATGTAGAAAACTTTGGAAGTAGCGGTTCTTATTACTGTCTTCCTGGGGTGCAGAAAGACAAAAGTTGACGATGTTATTTACTAAAAGAAGTGGTTTTCCAAGATGTTTCACAACCAGAACTGTATAAATATTACGCTTGAACTAGGGAGCAAGTTGAAAGGCAGAGATTAGGAAAACGAACCTGTTATGTTGACCGATGAAACTAAAGGATAGGTCGCCACCTCTAGGATGGGAGTTTAGGATTTGGCTCGCCACATATTCAACCTTTGCAGAACCATAATTGGGCCATCTGACGCCCGTGTTCTTAACCCTCAGCATAACGTTACTTCTTCATCCTTTTAATCAAGGTGTTACCTATGTTCGTAAGGTGATATGCAGGAATAGTGTTTGAGGTTGAACCCGCAGACAGTAACCAGTGAGATAACACAGCAGATAAACACACCGAAATACCTCCTCGACATAGTGTGACATGTGTTTAGATTGTTGGTATCAGCAATGGACACGGCTCCAGTCTCTTTCACAGGTTGTAAATTAAATATCGCGGATTACAAAGGAACTGAGTTCAGTCCTTCCAAATAACGTTCATTCGTACCAGGATCATCTAAGACGAAATTTTCTACGTTGTCTTGGCATTCAAGCATAAAACTGAAGGGACATGCTATTTTTTAAGTTATTCATTTTGTAAGTGTACAATTAAGAAAAACTTGTTGGACATTTGCAGCAGAGAGAACAACGTACGTTGTAGAATAAACTGACGAGAAAAACTAATTGCCTTCAGAGAAGCTAAGGCCGTCAGTATTCAACTCTGATAGTACTTTCTAATAAATAACCCGAAGTTGCGTCTGGAAGTCGTCAACATTCGACGTTGTAGGTGGACTTATACAAACAAGTGAGAAATAGCCAACCGCCTGATAAACACACTGTTGTTGTTTTTGAGCTGTTCGCAGGGAAACTCTCGCCATCTCAAGATGATACAGCCCACCTCTTTACATCATATATTTCCATGAAGCGAGCACGTTCTAAGTTGTAATAGGTTAACGTAAACAACGATTTAGTTCAAGAAGGATTGGCCCACACATGTCAATGACATAAAGATCGGCTCTTTAGGAGGCAATTTTATCAACTGACTAGGCAGGGAGAGGAAATAATTTTAATATAACCTGAAACCTGATGTTCAAAATTGATGCTCATTAGAGAAGGGCCAGATTTATGGTTGCGTATTAATTTTCAGCGTAATTGCTTGATAAATCATTTTTCTTTTCTTGTAACTATTCTAGTTAGTCATCAGCGTCACTTTCGGAAACGTTAGAATACAATAAAAGCGATAGGAATGAAAACCGTCATACATTAACTCTAAATAAGTGGACAGTTTAAGCAAATCTCACAAACAAGGCTAATTGCAAATCTGTAAGCTGTTTCGTGTCGCAGTAAGTGAAATTCTTCAGGTCGATGAAAAATAAGTTATGTTCACTCTGGCGTTGTCTGAAGCTATGTGCCAAAGGAATGTTTTCCAGATATTTAAAAATGTTAGGTGTAATTTGATTCGACATGCTTGAAGCCGATTAGGTATCCATAATTTCAGAACAACTTGTGAATAATCAGTAATTTGGTTTATTGGAAACGTCTCACTCCCGACACAAAACTTTCGTAAGATAATTTTCGCTAACTGATTTTTTAAGACTGTACGGATAAGCAGTTGGTTAGGCGAACTTATCAACCTGTATATATGTATCTAAAAGTACAAGTGAGACTGGTTGAAAAATAAACATAAACTGAGAACTTTATAACTCCAGCTCCGTTAGCCAGCAGATCCAACTTCTGATTATCAGCATTAGCAACGACAACAAAAATCTGGTTTTGGGTTTATTGTGAGTTTGCTAGGTGATAACATTAAAGATCAAAAAATGTGTTTAAATGCTGTCGTTCTAACTGAAGTGATACAACTGTAAATGCTGTTGTATTCAAATTATATCCAGAAACTCAAAACAAGTTTCCAACCATAAAAGTCGCATCAGTTCAGTAAAATTTCTTTTGTTAGAACCCATTTGCATTTCATTGCTTTCGCGGTGTATGTTTTACGGTGGAAACCGATCATAAGCAAACTCACACTATCACACAAGATAACTCAAGGAGCGTATGGTAATGATTTGTTGTCCAGAATTTACACGTTATATTTGGAAACTACAACAAGTGAATTTTAAACAATGTATGTATACTGAGTCACAAGCGGTGGGATGTGTGGAACAAATTAAATGCTGTTGTCCGTGCCAAAGATTACATCCATAATAAAATTTGTTGAAAAGTGTAGCACTGACTTTCAGTTCAATATTCTTTGCTTTGTCGCACAATTATTTGATAGGCAGATACCGATTTTTCCTCCTACGTGTGAACATTTTTGTCATTTAAAAGCTAGCTACTACTTAGACAGAAGTAATTCAGCAAGCCAGCACGACAACCTTATTTAGTGGTCCCAATACGTTCGGTGTTGTCGTTTGCTTTACTAACAGATTAAAACGTCTTATACAGTAGAGTGCAAGTATGTCCGTCCAACGTCACAACTGTAGAACTTCAATGGAAGATATCATTGAACTCAACATCTGTTGATTTCATTCATTTTTCAACGAATTGCTTGAGAGTTCTGTCATCTGATTTACTTCTGTCCAGAGTACAACTGACTTGATTGAGCTTCAAAAATCATGATAATTTTATACAGTGTGCTATTATTTGTTACCTGTATCGGCCAGTCATCAGGTGAAGTGAAGACGTTCAGTCGTCAGAAATTACCATAAAACTGAAGCAAACTCACTAGCAATAACAAGCTGTACTTGACTGAGTGACAGCAAACACTTGTGACATTGCGCGCACCATTTATGAAACAGTGTTATCAAAATATGCTTTTATGCTAATTTACATCATAACACTCTCGATTGCTTAGTCGTATTTTATAAAAAAAACCAGGTCGCAAAGGTTGTGCGAAGTAACAAATCCACGATCCATCAAGATGAGTGACAAATTACAATATATACTGATCTTGACACGAGAACAGAAATATGGATACCAAATTATTTCAATAGTAGACTAAAACCACAAGCACTTACCTAAATCTAAACTCCGAAGCCTTAAATGCTCGTGTAAATTAGCACTCAACGATGAAATACCCAGCAAAATCACAATGTTCATGCATCGCATAAAATGTATAGCACCTGTTTCAATGTCACACATTACCATAGGTTGATCATGCAAGAATAACCGGTCTTGTTTCAGCTATGCTGCATATCGTGACCTGTTTCGACTCTGTAGAGCTGGTTGTCTTTCTAAACTTCGCATCCTGTTTTGCTTAGTCGCCAATCATTGGATCACTGAATGCACCAATCGTCTAACGACCACTGAGAGCAAGCACCAGCAGTTTCACGTGTATTTATGCTCACAGCTAAGTGTGCAATCGGCAATAGAATGAAGGGGGAAAAAATGAAAAACCGCGTCTTTCTGTATTTAACTATAGTTTAGCTACAACTGACTTTTGCTCTTTCAAAAGAACGGCGTTGGCAAGCTCTGTCAATTATAATTTACGAGAAGCCTTTTGTAAGGTTTCGGTAAGTGACAAAAAGCGAATGTGAGTGAGATCTTCCACTGCTCGGAAAAGAAAGTGGTTGATTTCTCAGATACGATAAGTTGGTCGTGACCAATTTGAGGTCAGTAGCACAACAATCAATAGGGTTGTCTCAGGAAAACGTGGTCTGGGTTTCAACTCAACGCTGTGCATTGCTGACGTTCAAAACCCAAAAACTCGAGCCCAGTGCTTTCTTTCACGAGGGTTTGGGTGGAAAGCCCATCTTCTTGAGAACGGTGCGCCCAGATGTGAATGTTGTTCAACGTGAATCTACTAGAATGTACTAAGAAAAAGTTTGGATGGTTCAGGGTTCCTTTCTGTCGTTGAGGGCGACAGCTTGAATTCTGTTTATAACTAATTACTCAAGCGTACCGCTGTTCTGTTCTGAATACAGCTAATCTTTCTCATGCGCATCATCGTACAGGCAAACAAGCAGGTGATTATATAAAAGGTGGTTCTGAGGCAAATTTATAAACGATTATATTCATGCATGAGAAATACGAATCGTTGCGTTTGTTCGATGAAAATTGGCAGTATTAAAATGACGACTGAAGAAATTCAATCATTCAAGGTAGACGCGTCTAGCAATTCGATAAAAAATAAAAGTTTTAGACAATAAGTTAAATTAGTTTTATTAACGACCCCAAACTGATTTTTCACTGAGCATATCCCAGTGGTGAAGCTGTTCTCCCAAATCAACATGCTGATCCTTTCATATTTGGGTTTTAAAGTGTGCGAGTGGAAGTTAACTGTGTGTGTGGTCATGCTGTAACGCACTGTTGAACGCTGCGATCATTGCTGAATCGAATTACAATCTTAACATTTATCTCGACAGACAGGTTTGTGTAAGAAATATTAAGTCTTTCGACCATCCTCTTAGCCTACGTCCGTAAATAGTACGAGAAAAAAACCCAACCACAAGTTATATTTGATGTATTTTGGTTAGTTCGTAATGTTCTTCCAACAACTCAACCCAGTTAATATGCTGCGTTATGAGATTAAATGTTGTCACAAACTGTTCGTGAACAGTTCGTTTTAAAACCACTTGAAACGTAGATCGGGTTATGAAGGGCAGCTTGAATATCGACAAACTTTTAGTCAAGGTAACCGGTAAGTCTTACGTCGAAACATAACCAGAGCATTGGATGTCGAGATGCAATCACATCGTCTACTTGGGATTGAAAAAAATCGAATCAGCCGAAGTGGAAGCAAGAACAAAGCAAAACACAATTTGAAGTAAATAAACCATAACAAAATGAACACCATTACAAAGTTATATTTGGTATACATAGCTTGTTCTCTGACTGGAAAGCCTGGTCGAATAGGCATGTATTACAGCTATAAAAAGCAAGACATTTCGGTTGGTTCACTAACGTGATTAACTACCAAGCAGTCTTCTTGTTTTTAAGTTATTCAAATGACGACGTAAATATAATATAGTATTTTGCCCCAAATAATTACCCTCTTTACTTCATTTTCTATCACCCACAGTTTCTTCTTTCGTCAGAACTCAACAATAGGGAAAGAGATTTGCGTTTATACTTTTGGCAAGCGTGACTTTACAGTGATAAGTAAACATGGACAATATGGTTTCGGAAGATGAAATTACGAAAGTTCCGAGCCCCTGTCTTGGCTCTGTAGCTCAGCTGGTGCAGCGTTTGCAGTGTTTTGGCATGACGCTTTTGACACTCGTGAAAATTCATCCGAAGCCCTGATTTTCCGTAGTTAGGTTTCTTCTAAACTAAACTGTCAAACCGCATATTAGTGGTAGGGTCTCAACGAAAGTTTCGTTTATGGTTCAATTTTTTGTAATGCTTCAGTTATTAAGGTTGTGATTCTTTAAGTTGGTTATCAAATTTCCGTGTAATTAAATAAATCTGAAGGGGTCAGCTTAAATAATTTCCAAAAAATGCGCAAGAATCATGAGATTGGTGATATTCATCTTGTTTTATCATGTGGTAAAACTTTGCAGCTCATTTGTTTTTCAATGATTACGCAGTCTTGTCCTTATTTATGGTATGTTTGCCATGAAGCATGGAGGAAATTAATGCCACAGCCTATAAAGTGATGCAGTGCAATTCCGTATTTCTTTATGTAAGTTGTAAGTAAGATCAACGTAATGAGCCTAATATAGGCTAAAAAGCTCCCAAGGATTATTATTAACAACTCTCTCGTGGTCTGAAAAATTTACCTTCTAAACAAAGAAAGCCATTGGCAAAAAATTCGCTTTTAGGCAGACCTACGATCTTTCTTTGTGCCAGCTTATCTACGCAAGAGGGCGGCTACGAAGATGGATGCTTGCATTCGGATTCAAACAAATACTAATGAAGAATGAGTTATTTTTTTGAAAAGAAACATCGTAATAGAAAACTTTGGATAATTATATTAGAGCAAACCAACCGTCACTTAGCATTCTGTGAGATCGTTTGCTTTTCCGATCAATGCGTTTTTGTGGATGTCGCAACACAGTCGTCGAAACCTCAGTTTTTAAGCTAACTTCCTGCAGATTCAAAAAATATTGGTCACATTGTATGTATATGTGTAATATATATGAGCAAATTCAACCATAGACATGGTGAACTCTGAATAACAAGAGTTCTTATAACACTTTTAAGGAAGACTGTTCGATTCGTCACTCACAGAAGACTGGCAACTTTTGACTCTACTTTGCTAACGCAATGTATCATTTATAGTCTTAAATTTTATTGGTTTAAACTGTTGTTAGTTTCAGACGACAGCCAGGCAAAATATGTGCAACGTCGGATAACTTCAAACTCATTATAGTTCTGACCAAAATTTTCTTGCAGATACATCTGCCCTCTTAACATTTTTGGGGAGCTATTAATTTACGACAGTCATGCTACAAGAGCTTACAGATTCACACAACCTGTCTCCCAATTATAATTTTAAATATACTCCAGCTGAATTTTCATAATTTTATGTAGAACCACCGATGTTTTATGTAGTAAATTAAAAGGTGATAACTTTTTGTTCGAACGATGCTTCATTACAAAAAGGATGAATGTTACACCGACTGAGAAGAATGCTCAAAGAATGACCGTATCACCATATGAAGCAATGAGTTCGTATCTGGTATAAGAGCGTGACAACCTATAAACTTTAAGTTGTGTTTTTGTTGAAGTGGTCGTCAACCCCGAGCAACAGAATGATGAAAACCCTGTGAGTAACACACACGCTGATTGACTAAGAAAACCAATCAGCTCTTATCACTCGTGTCTCTTATTGATGTTTAGAGAAGTGCATTTGTTGGACTGAGAATAAGGTGAGCTTTCGATGAGAAATAGAAAGAAAATGAAAGTGGTCTGAATACAACAAAATCCTTGAGAGATGGTCATATTGTAGCTGGTAAAAACTACTGTCAGAAGAGGCTAGTCTGATGAGTAGGGCGTCATACATTACAAGCCAGACGATTTGTGAAAAATATCCGCGACAATGAATGGTGTGAACAAGAGCAAAAGCCGATGCTAGAATTTAAAAGTGTGATTCAGTAGGTCATAGTTTTTCGCTAGTTGCTCACAAGACGAGTTAATTAATGCTGCAGCTGAAGTAGTACGACGAGCAACAAGTACGCTGGTAGGAAAAAACACGTTATTCGAATGGACCAGCAGCACTAGACGGTATTTCTTAAAAGAAAAAGAGCTGTATGAATTATTTGCAAGTCTTTACCAATTTACTGTACGACTAGCGAAAAGGGTTGGGCCGTATCTTTTAATGTGCGCTTGTCGTAGGGAACTGTTTGGTTTGAAATAATTTGAATCCTTTGGAAGCAGACTGTTTTGTCACATGTCAGAAGAATTCAATTCAACGGCTGATATTTGTGGGCCATCAAGTTGCTGAATTTTTGGTGATCTAACAAGAAAAGTATGTCAGAGATATTGTCCAGAAAGTGAACCACTGATTGATGAGCATCCAAAGTCATGCAACGGTCGCCTGATCATTGTACTTTGATTTTGAAATGGTTGATAGTCTAGGGTGTCTATCAATGCTTAGTGTGTAATACAGCTCACCCAGCTGGCACTGAAAGAAAGACCAAGAGGTATGCAGTACTCCGGAGAAAACAGAATTTACGTTTATGGTTGATAGCATGAATCAACTGTTACAGTTTTGAAAACAAATGAAGGTCATATATACCGTCAACATCACGCGATGACATCAAAAATGACTGGGTTCATAATTGTTGAATTCACATTTATCAACCGCCTTTATTTTGTGATGATATCGAGTGATAAAAAATTTCATCAAATGTCAAAACGTGGCGAACAAGCTCGTTTTCGGTGTATCATCTTCAGGCCAAATACAAAAAATGATGGCATCCAAGACTTTCACTTTTGCACCCACTTTCAAGAAAACAAACTGACCAGTGCAAAATTTTTAACAGTTTTGCCTTAATATTATGAAACATATAACGGAACCAAATTGACTGAATATATGTCGAAAAGCTAACAGCAAGTGAGTGACAACGAAATAGATAATGCGGATTAGAGAACAGGTACCAACGTGTTTTTTTATCCCAGTTACAGTTATTAGGTCAACTGTGTACATGTAAGTAAGTTATTAGCACTTACGATTCATTGTACTGGGATTTAGCGCTCCTAAAAAGCAACTTAAGGAAGTGAGCGAATGTCAACAGAAAAATCAAAGAACTGAGAACCTTATGAGTTTTTGATGTTTTGAATATTGTACTCTAAAATTGCGCCCATGTAATTTTCGACTGGGAGTCGATAAGTTGGTATAAATGTTGTGAGTTCACCCAGCATAATGATCTTCGGGTTTGTGAGTGGTTTTACATTAGATTACCCTTAATATTCTGTTAGTTCCGTTGCTTTGGGTTTAGTGTAAACGTTATGCACACTGAGTAAGGAGCCAAGGACGTTACATTTTGAAAGACAAGGTGAGATTAACCTAACCGTGGAAAAGTGACAGTGATTGACTAAAATCTAGAGTGAAAACTGGCTGACAGAAAATGACTAGTTTTTGAATGGTGGACGAAAAAGCTGTTCTATAAATAAGCATGTAACCATTCGTCTGTTTAACGTCACAAAAACTAGTACGCAGTGATACTATTCGACTGATACAGCACTTTGAATTTGGAAAGGCTTTTACTTCTCTCGACGCGGCGTGGTAGTTAAATGATACTTTAACTATTGACTACTCATTGCTCCGTTCCTCAGAAAGGAAACATACATTACGAAATGTGAACAGTTCGTTTATCTTTACTAATCGATCATATAGAACACTCAGTTATATAACATCAACACCTGGCCACGAAACGATTTAGCGATCGAACGTCACATGGGTACATATCATTGTGACGTAAACAATTTCAGTTCCACGGCGGCCAGACTGACAGTGTCAGCGCCTTTTGCCAAATGAGTCAGTATTTGACTTGAAGGGTTACGCTTAGGTAGACGTAAACGGTCTGGGATCGCGATTGCGTGAACGATACGTCTGAACGTACATTTAAAGTCCTACGACTCCGGAATTGCACCGAATGTCAGACGTTAATCAACTTCATTTAGAAGTGCTTCCAGAAGGATTACACCGACTATGGCAGGGCAACCACGACATCTTGTGTACATTTCCAATCCACTCTGTTTCGGCAATATTTTTTACAGCCGATCTTTTTTACTGTGTGTATGACCAGTTTATTTAGGCGAACTGCATTTGGGTGCGCAAATTGGTCTGTTGAACTTTATGAATACTTCAGTTAAATGAAGAAACCTATGAGGTAAGTTATATTATTAAGTTATAATATATGGCATCACCCAACCAAAATCTCTTTTCTTCTAACAGGTAACCACAACACTGTTCAGCAAGTGTAATTGTTTCTGTGGTGTCAACTACAAGAGAATTCATGGTTGTGAGGTCATCAATTGGACCTCTACTGCGTCTTCTTTCGGGGAGATCGGGTACTCTGAGTGTCAATCACGACAACGATTTGGTCGTATCTAATGTGAAGCCAGTGGCCGAACGATTAATATGGTTGCCTAATGTATTATTGGCCGAAGTTTAAATCCCGACTATGGCGAGAATATGCACTACTAAATGATTCTAGACAACAAATTTTGAGTCTAGTGTGGATTTGGCTACTTAAGAAGACAGTGGAACTGCAAAACCTGCTATCCGTTGAAAGTAACGTTCCGTTCGTAATACTGACTGAACTAAATTGGGCTGAAAAACATTTCTTGGAACTCTGTACTGATACAAGACTGCACCTAGTAGATCTGTCCATAAGTTTACTGTAGACAACACTGTATCCACACCCGACTAGCAAAATGTTTTAGTCGTTACAGCAAACCATTGATGACACTGTATTCCCAAAGGAATGAATTCGCTTGAATTAAACATGGATGTCTGTATTTCTGGAATTCTTTCCAAGCAAACTATTTTTTATGTAATCTATAGCACACTTTGCAAGATCAAAGTATAAATTTGACTTGTAACAGAATCTGTAAAATAAAATGCCACATTGTTTGATAGACAATTGGCACTAGCTTAATAGAATAAGTTAAGTCTAACTGTTCAAACTAAGTGCATTTTATCGAAATTCATGTGAACTGACAAAATGATGAATATTTTTGTTTGAATTTGTTTGTTTTCAAAATACTCGAATAAGACAGGTTACATTACATCGCTGTGATGCTTTTCGAAAGCATCTACTCAAGTTTATGAAACAACAGTTTTATCCATTGTTAACTGGAGTATTTCCGCCTTAAATAATTACAAAATTAGCGTACAACTCTCATGATTGAAGTGTTTAACTACTTGCTATCTGACTGATGCTGTACTAATAGCTGTGAACCACGGAGTTCCATCCCAGGACCATCCTAGTTATATTTGTGTTAGCAATCCCATAACTTGTCAAGCCCGCCGTCCTGTGCTTACAACACAAAATATTGGAACATGTTGAATATATCACCATAGAAGGGGAAAATCCACGAAGAAATTTGTCTTGCTAGGCACTTGTGTGATACATTTTTGTCACTCTTCTTACTAAACACTATCTAGCTGACAAGTAAACTATTGTCCACTGCCACCCAAGAATTGGACTTCGGATCAATCGTTTGGAGTTATTTCGATTTTTCTCAAATATGTGTTCAACTGACCAAGAAAGCCAATTCAAAAATTGGGCTACTGATCAGAATGGTTTAGGAGTTAAATACCGTGATGTTTTGGAAAAACAGTACCAACCTGAAAGAATCATACACCGTTCGAGCTTGCGACAGCCGTCCGGCCGAATGCAAATAACAATCTTATCAGTAGTTGTGTACAGTGCTGAAGAGTAAACAAACAGAGCGGTTTACAGCAATCAAGTAGCATACAAACAAGTACATGACTGAAATAGTGGTCTGGGTCAATTAGCGCTGATTGGCTAGATTCGACCAACCATGAGATTGAGCACCTCTTGCACTCTCAACTTTCTACAGCATAATACATGTAACCTTGTTAGGTGTTATCCATCGCCCGTGTCCTTCGCAGACTATCATATATTCCGCAATTAAACTTTGATTTTTTTTACCGGGAACTGCCGTGTCTATGCACGCTTCGTCTGACCGGAAACCTCATCCTTTTCAGGGAACGCAATCTGACAAAGAGTGAACAACGTAAACGGCAGTTTTTGTAATTCGTGAAACTGCAGACTTAGTGCAAGGAAACCGTGACGTATGCCCCGTAGATCACGAAAGACCAACGGAAACGAAATCGGAAATTTTTCAAAGATATACAGGGCGTCAAAGTAATGCTAAATTTCGGTGTTAGAAAACTGTCTAAAAGGTTCCCTCACCGCTAATTACTTAACGACACTTTAGAAATTACAGCAATTAATAGTTCCAACTAATCACATAATATTCGTTTTCAACGTGACTAAATCATGAGTGGCTTAGGCGTATCTCAAATCAAGATGGTTGCGGCGGACGGTTGCGCGAATTGCGTTCTCGCCACTCAATTTTTTCACTAAGTATTGTGTTTCGGTGCTAGTCCTATGTGGTGCACGAGAACAGGCCGGTCAGTGACTGTGCTTCAGCGGAGATAGACGTGTAAACGGAGTGACACAACGTTAGTGAATGTGATCTTCACCGTACATACATAACTTACTCAGACGAATAGAGATTGTTAAACTCGACCGTAGGATAACCGAACAAGAGACTCACGTACAATCGACCAGCAGAAATGTAGATGAAGCATGTGATCATCTGTGTGAAAGATGTCTTCGGAAACCTCCGGAAGCTGTTTAGTAAAATCTCGGTCAACAGTAGAATTTCGGCAGTTTAGACTATTTCAAATTGAAGATAACATAAATTTAGTCGTAACCTCCGAATTCAGATAAAGAGTTTGGCTAACTCAATTGGTAAACGAACGCAAAAATCAATCGGCTCAATGCAGTCCGTGACTTCAACTTAAATGAGAAGTTCCTGATCACAAGGTTATCGGAAGAGTTGGACAGAGCTTCTATGTCTTCTCTATTCACTACATTCTAGCAATCTGAACTATTCACACAAGGCTATGATTGACTACTTGAATGTGACTGACTGGTCATCTCTATTGTGAAGTTACCGGCAATGTGGTTCACAAGCCAGACTTATGAAAACGACAGCCACAATAAAAACCCTGACTCTGATGTCTATATGCACCACTGATTAGCTCAAATAAGACTAAAACTATATATCCCAGGAAGGTAGCTAATCAAACAGCCTTTCTGAATGCGCAAACTGCGGTAGAATGTTTATAGTGTCCAACATGAAATCCTGGCTATTTTCTTGTGTTACTGCTTATCATTTGAATTGTGTTGTTATTGACAGCATGGAATCTGAACTTGATATTCATGGTTTATGTAGGAGAAACATGAAGATCTTCGTTCATTTCCGACTGGCTTGTGGAAATCATTAGTCCACCAATAGATCTATATGCCAGAACTCACCATATGGTGCATGGTTCGAAGTCAAATATATCGGTCCATGTGGTGTACCCTAAAGCGCGTTTGGTTGGACAAGGGATTCATTCCAGTGCATTTAACTTTTGTCCTTCCCCAGCTTGAAGAACACAGGACGATGTTCCCTTATTTATAGTGTAATTCATTGAAACTAAGGAGTTTGTCGACAATTTTAATAATCAAAAGGATCAGAGAAAATATCTGTAAACTTCATAGGTTTGTTTGGTATCAGAGATATAATTAAAGATAAGCGTCCAGACTTATTCTAACATCCCTCTGTTTGAGAATACTTTTATGGTAACTCTGATAAATTACAACACGCCCTTGGCATTAACTTTAATAATATACTTATTACCTATTATTCACTACCATTTTAAACATGAAATAATTTAACATAAGACTCTTTTTTAATTAAAGTGTATTGCTGTGACAGGTCATCGCTTTGCTATCACGTTTTTGAATATTCAGTTGAAAGTCACTTTCACTGGGCCGTCAGATTTGGTAATTTCTTCGAATGCCACAGTAATCAGTGTGCTCTGTAAAAATGATTCACAAGTTCGATTTGTTAGATTAGTCTGGCACTTAGCATCCACTAACTTAAGCGATTCAACTGTGAGCTAGAGGGATCAAAAATGGAACAAGCTAGCTGTTTGAGGTGAGAACGTTTCTCTACAATATTACTTGAGTGCAGCAGTTAATGATGATTTCACGCTTTCAAATTTTAATAACGAAGGCAGAACCACGTGGCTACTCGCGCTGGTTGCTAGTAAAATTATTCATAATTTGTCTTAGTGCTCACAAAATTTTGTTAATATTCGTACGTAGTAATGTCCAGGATAATAAGTTCGGTGTAAGGAATTCTGGCAACAGATTGAATGTGTATCAACGAACTGAGGTGAATAAAAATTGCTAGTGACATTTTGACGCGAATCTAAGCAGGCGACTGAATATGCCAGTAGATATATAGTGATTATAGTGCATAGGTGACCATAAAAATCTACCCGATTTACAATTGAAATAAGGCTTGTTAATTCGGGTATACAGAACTGCACGCACTTTGCAATTGTCAGTTTGTTTGAGGGTGACCGAGGCGAGGCTGATGAACCCTAATATATGCGCGGAAAATTGACCGAACACTCGATCGAAAATAAAGAAGCCGAAGATACCAAGGACTTTGGATTAAGACAATGCTGTTGACGATTTGAGTAATGCAGAGGCCGCAAAAGACGCTTGGTCAGGGAAGCTGTTTATTGCAAGATATCAATCATAGTAATGTGAAAATGTAAAACAACGGATGCAAACGTCTTTATTGCATGGCTTACGTGTCTCCATATCTTTGGTAGTAGTTCAACCGCAATCCTTCTGGTGACGTGTCACACATAATACATACACATATTTGTAACAGTCGCTTCTAGTCCTTGCTGTTCTTGGCGTCGACATCTGTCCCTTAGCTTCTGTGCATGAGTCGCGTTATATTGCCTACAAACAAAGCTGCATGCTGCAGAACATTAGTACTGTAAATGTCAACTAAAAGCACTTTCACCTGTGAGTGAAGGTTGAAATTAATAAAGCACGCAAAAGAGAACCAGCACTGAAGAAAGTTACGTTTAAACTCAGCTATGGCAGAACACAAATACACACAGACCAAAGTGGACAGAAGAAATCTCAAAATAGTGGATTTATAGGGCTTACCATTGTTAAATGGCAATATAAACATACTGTAGTAATCTGCACTGTAACAGCGGTGAAATGGAAAAGAGTACCTTAAGGACTACCGAATAAACTATTAGGCACTGGGGATTACCTTCAAATGTCGAACAGGTTGTTATAACGTATAAGCACGACATCAGTGAATGAATTTTGGTTTCTAGCAGCGGATAAACCTCAGTTATTTAGCGCAAAATGTGCTGTGATGAAGATTCAAGAATAAAAGTGAATCCTTTTCCCTTAAGATGTGAAGTTTATCTATCTAAAGAATGTTTTATTTACACTTCCAGCCGAAATTTCTCACGAATTTTCTTACGGTCATGTAAACCTGACATGAAGAATACGATCATGCTGTCAGAAATCAGACATCTCAAGTCGTTACTGAGACATGCATCGGCGTACGATTCAAATACTCCTCCGCGCGTTCACGCAGCAACAAGATCAATGATTTTCTATAAATATCGACCAGTTTCTAGCGTGAAGTCGGAAAACGTCTGGTGGCTAAATACACTGCCTATCCGGAGTTTGCTTTGTTCGTGTTTTCATTGATTTTTGTAGTTCGCAGTTTGGGAGTCAATCGGTTTCTATTCGCGTTATATGCTCACTGTTGTTCGTATTAGTAATTCAAGTTCGTGTTCAGTAGGACTCATAAAAAATGTAGTTCTCCTTCAGCCCATAAAAGCGGATTCGGCGTGACTGAAAACTCGAGAACTGCTCCACGGAATGTAACTGTAGAAGCGCTCAGCATATTAATTGCTTGCGCAGTTTAGAAAGAGTGCAGTGCAAATACAAGATAAAGAGATGTCGCATGTTCACGCTCATCAATACTTTTAACGCATGGAGATAAACGAGAAGCCCTCGGTCAGTGACAACGGTTAATGCACAAAAGTAGTGCAACAATACTCGTCCGAATGGTTTTCTTAAATTCTTATAGAGATTGAGCATGTTTAGACGAAACTAGAATATATCACGATAAATAAAAAGTATGGCAAACAGCTTACTTTCCGAAAAAATGACAAATAGATAAATTCTAAGGCACAATTTCAGCAAACCAAGTGCCTTCACAAAACCCACACCAAACAGCTGACGATCTTCAGTTGACCCAACCACGTCAACTGCTAGATTTGAAAAGCACCAACTGCTGTAGGAAGTACTTAAAAGTGACATAACTCAATATCTGGAATGATGATTCTGTTATCCATAGCCTACTTCCGCACTGCAATACACAGCTCCTGAGAAAGTAATTATTACTCAATTGGTGAGAAAGCAAAACGTGGACTCTGTGTGTGTCTGTATTGCTAGCTGATTTTAATCAAACCGTCAAAAATGCGATGCAGTTGAAATACGACCATCAACATACATCGACAGTCGAGTTACATCAAAACAAGAGAAATGAGAGCAAAGTTTTCTTAAAGCTAAGCAAAACAAACAGGACTGATTGCTGTAAACCCTCGAAAGAACACACTAGTTCGTCCTCGAAATAGTAGTGCGCTTGACAGAAATCGGGCTTTCCTAATGGTGTTAATTAACATGGAAAATCTCGGCCCCGAAAATAGCGCAACTGTCCCTGTATTTCCCGTAAAGACAAACCAAAAGACGCGTGCAAAAACAGTTTTGTTCCGCGCCAAAAACGTGACACGATGAGAAAATTGCAGGGTATTTATATAGTACACAGTGACCTAAAAACACTGTCGAATCAGAAAACAGAAGGACAGTTACTGAAAAAGATAGTTAAGGTCATTAAACCATCAATCAGCATAGCGGAATAAAGATCGGACAGGTGAAAAATAACAAAGGTTAACTCCCAACCGTTTTGAACAGTTCCGCTTATTCTGACTGGGTCATTCGTTTCTCTCGAGGACGGAGGCGGTTTTGGACGAAAAAAGGACTCCCTAACACTCATGTATAACACTTAATCATCTACTTCATGTAAAAGCAAAACTAAAATCACACCGCAGCTTGTATGTGTAGAGTAGTACACGTGTTTTGACATGCCTTATAAGTTTACCGGATAAATGTGGTTAGCTATGGTTCTTTTTCAGGTTCATAATAAGTGTTTTTAAGCACAGTGATCTATTTCAATCATGATTGGTGTTTGATATAAAAAAAATCTCATATTGAGAAAGATTGTCACATTACTCTTTCCTCTACATATCATCTATGAGAATATTGTTGAGAAAAGTCTGGTATCCCAAAAAATGACTTATTTTTCGAGATATCATCGAAAAATGAATCGTGATTTTGAATCTTACTTTTTCGCCCCATAACGTGCCAAAACTCAATTCTGGTACACGTTTCCGCGGCGTATGTGATTGGCCCATCCCACTTTCAATGCACCAAATCAAGTGGGATTCTTCAAGGCCATCAAAAGACTATATATATGCAGACGCTCATCTGTTCTGTTACCTTTGGTTTGAGAGCAAATACAATCTCGGCAAAAGGTCACAGTCTTCTGTGTTATTCTGGGGTTTCCGGGTATTGCTAAGCCCTGTGCTACATCCGTGGTTCGAATTGTCGTGCGCTAGACATTTCTATTTATCGTTGACCAGCGGGTCATAACAAATATCAACAGAGTTCCTGGTATAAGGGTGTCTGTCGCAGATAGGGTCAAAGTACCGTCGTACTGGCAGTAGACTTCAGCTACAAACAATCTGAATGAGCACGTAATTTTGTGAGCCAGCGGATAAGGCTAATCAGAACTTGCAACCCGCTGTTCCAACTTCACGATAACATTATGAATTCAAAAAAGTTAGGGCATCTACAGAAAACTGTAACGACTGCATCTGTTGGAGTTTGTTTAATACCTACGAATTCAAGTTTGATTCGATGTCGAATGTTGAGTATGTTTATTCGGTTTGCCCGTAGAAAGTCTGGTCCAAATGTGCCTTAATTTCTTCCGCTGCATGCAGTGAACATTTATGAGGAACTATTTACCACTGATATAAGCAGAGAATGCAGCCTTGTTTTTCTTTTATTTATAGCTTGCAACTATCACCTTGTATTTACTAAGATATTCTTGTTTGGTATTCTGTAACAAACCTCCAACTTTATCCATACTCAATTATTTTGGGGAGGTAATTCGACGTTGACTGGTAAGTAGTTTGTAAATTTAACTTCTGATTTGCTCATTTTAATCGAGTTCTGTGCTGCATAATTTGAATGTGGTCAATTTGCATTTAAAGTGGGGGAGAGCCTTCACAATAAGTAGTATCGTATAAATTTTAGTCATTTCGATCGTCATTTCTGAAGTCCCCCCAGCAGTAAAAGATGAATCAATCAACCCGATCGTATGAATCAGCGTCATCAGAATTGTGGGTTGCATATCACCGTATGAATTATCCGGAACCACCAGGATAGATTTAACAGCTATGGGTAAATATTTGGCGGAAACGAGCATTGAAAAGTTCAAAAACCTCCCGATGCCCTCAGGAAGAACATGTTATGGCAAATATACATTTATCGAGACAAGCACATCGCACGCATAGCAAACACTTACACGTTGAACCTCGTTGGAATAAACGCACGAACGAGCGCATCTGCAAGATGGCCAACAACTGTCATATGATAGTCAATACCTTGCCTGAAAGATTCATAGAAAAAATTGTCAGCAAATGATAGCAGATAGCTGTTTCAGAAGATCAACAGAATACTGATCCTTGATCATAATTAACAGCTGCTGTGGCCCACCAACTGCATTCATCTCACACCTGCAAGTAGCGTTGCAATTAACCATAAATTGTATATTTCAATCTTGCAAAAGTTTATACACAACATATCTTTAACAGGAACCTTCCCTCTGTTAAAAAACAGACACACCCTGTTTACCTCTACTGCTCATCGCAACAATAATACGAAAGTTCCCGCGCACCGTTTATCGCTTTACATTCACTGCCGAGACTTTGGTTTATAAGCTAATTGTAAGGCTAAACATTATAGCTACTCGTGGGTGCCTACCTTCTGACGCTTCCAATTACATATTACATAATGTAGAGATACACATTGACGGAGACTTAATTTTATGCGAGCAGTGTTTCAAACAAATGGGAGCGCGACAAACCAGTAGCCATCCCGGTGCAGATGACGCCAAACGGAGAGGACCAGGCCCCGACGTGCGCATGTTGTTTTATTGATCAACAACACGGTAGACTGAATCGTCCACAAAACCGAATGATATCAAAAAAAACTGTCCACAAAAAACAACAAACAAAAGAAAATCACGGACGTTGCTCACCTTATCAACTTCCATGACACATGAAACACGAAGACTGCAACTCTTATCAACTCCTACCGGCTATTGAAGCGGTCGATATATCCATCAGAAAAATGTGTTCCTTTGACGTTGTTCACTAACGTATCCATGATCAAGACAATCGTTTTCTGTTATGATTGTATTTTGGCTCATCCGTGTTGTGCACACAGAATGTCAAGTTTCATTCCAACGGTGATGGTTTTAAACAAGCCGGTGAAGTGCCAGTGGAAAACCCGCTGGATCCGCTGTTTGCTGATATTTTCGTGGCGAACCTGGAACAACAAGCGTCAGAGACACAATCAATCAGGTTGTACTTTACGAGTGATACCTGGACGATATACCGGTAATCGCAAAGGACAAATACCGACTTAAAAACCTTCTGACCAATTCCACTTCACTTCATACCAACATTCATTCCACGTGTGAATATGAGGAAAGTAATTCAATGACCTTTCTCGATGTGTCGGTTATCAGAAAATTTGATAAGACGATGAGGCGTGCAGTATACTGAAAACTCACGTGGATCGGACAGCGTCTTACCTTTCTCAGTTCCTCATTAATGTAGCACAAACGTTCACTAGTTTGAGCAACGTCTTACAGAGTTAGGAAAATATGCATAGCCGGAACATAAGAGTAAGAAGTGCGACCACTGAATGATGTGTTCCTTTGAAATAAATATCCGGACACGCTCATGGAGCATAACAACCAATTGTGCGTTCGCAATCGTACGCAGCCTACAGTGCAGAAAAACGCAGTTTTCATTGGGTTACTTCACAAAGAGGACGACCTAATGATAAGGTTAAAATAGTGTACAATTGCAATTGTAACGGACTTACAACGCCGCCCAGCTACATCTCATTGCGCACACGAGAGACATGCCCCTGCCATTAATTAAGGTGTCTGAGCCTGTTCTCTCGACCAGTCATTTTATTCATTTGTTCACCTGCAGCTGTGGTGAAACATACATTGGGAGGACAGACAGGTTGTTGGAGGAACGAGCCAAGAAGCATCTACCCAATTGGCTGCGCCAATCAATGCGTCTAGTGAACAAACGTCGTGCACCAACCAACGGAAGCTCTGCCTTACTGATCGCTAGGCATTTGTCTCAGACTGGACACAGCCGAAATAGTCTGATCGTTTCGTGTAATCACAACGTCCAGTCGGACGAAACTGCTGGAGTTTATTGAGGCTTTCTTAATCACCCCTCACAAGCCTTCGTTGTGAGTCCGAAAGAATTCAGCAGGTACACTGCACTTCTCTTGGTTTTCCCGACCTCAGTTAAAGTAGCTTCAGAGAGCTAAGGATAATTATCACTTGTTCCCAGTTAACCGTTCGTTTATTTAATTTTTAGCTGTTATGTTTGCGATTGAAAATATCGTACAAAATGAATTCATCTCGTGAAATTCACATCCCCTTTTGTGTTACTGGAACCTTATAAGTAGTTGAACATAGGCGTGTAATTTGGTCAAGCCAATCACCATGATACGTATGGATCGACCGCTCGGTACTTGCAGCGAAAGGATAAGCTTGAATGGTTTTAGAGCACATTAGCATCAGGTACTGGATTCGGACTCCCATATTCACGGTAGACGTTCAACTGATGCTGATAAAATGTTCCGGAACGAGAAGGAACAAATCACACTCCAGACATGAAAAGTATTGGTTTTCCTTAAAACGGTATCCTTTGCTCACCAGTACGGCAGCAACGTGCTTGGAAATTGATCTCGAACAGTCAAAACAATCATAGATCCAGCTGAATAATTATAAGTCATAACCTTCTGCGCGTGTCAGTGACACGATTATCACAGTTATTGTTAGTTCACTTGCCCCACTTAAGAGATAAGTGTCCTTTTACGGAAATGCAGAAGCACAGAATCACGGTGGAATAAAATTTGCCATAAATATGAAACATGTCTGGAGTATTTTACGCAAGTCTATTCTATGCTTATATAAGACAACCTGAAAAAGTTATCAACAAAATTTTCAATGTCCAACCAAGCACGTAAGAAAAACAGCCAACAAAAATGTGGAAGTTTCAACCGGTTCATCAGTCACACTGTACTTGAGCGTGTTCTTTTATTACTAAACCTGTTTCCTATTTCGAAGCTGTTTCCAGACGCCATTATTGAAATACTGAATATTCACAAATGCCAGTAAGAGAAATGTTTTGACTGGTGGAAGAGATTGGTATGTTGGTGAATCGTTTGACTGAAATTTTCTTATCCACATTTATTAGACAGGAAATTCATTTATGCATGACCGGCTTCCAGATTCACACTTTAGAATTGTCAGAAACTATTCGGACCTTACAATTAATAAATCACCCGCCAATGATTTGTACCGTTGATCTCAAACTTACGGGAAATATGCAGAAACTCAGTTCGCCCAAAGTCCTTAGATGACATTATAAGCTTACAAGTTAGAGTGGTGTGAGTAGTACGTGATTAATGGGCAAAAATCGTCTGAAGCACAAGAACGGTCTCATTACCCCTGCCAACCATCAGGTTAGCTTATCTAGGAAACCTAGACCGCAAACCGCAATGATTTACAGCTTTCATTGAAGTTGAGATAAAAAGCATCAAAGATTTTCGGATGAACTGTTAAATACAAATTTCAGTATCTGCCGCCCCTATAGTAGATTATATGGTCGCAGTTCACCGGACACACATGCTGACGATATGCAACAACCACGAGACATTCGTGTGCATTCGGTGAATTATGACCATCAAATGCGTATTACTTGTAGCACCAAAACTATTTCAGTCAATTTCTGCAAGTGAGGACTTTAGAAAAGTGGGTGTTGCCTTTAGTCTGGCAGGGTGGTACAACGACACATCAAGCACCTCGGGTACAACACAGATCGGTAATGAATTACCCACTGGGCCTCGTGAAACAGACCCCGAAATATCCGCATGAAATACGGATCAATGTTTACCTGCGAAAACAGCTAATGGCACAGCGATAAAGAAGGCCTGCTAGCGAAGCTAATTTACCGTCAGTATGTTAAATTGAAACAAAAGATTTCCAACTTATCGCACAATAAATGTCCCCAATTTAAAACCATGATAAATATTTTGACATAACCGGTACTTTTGCTCAACGTGAATCTCATAATCCAAAACATTTCAATCCTCTACTTATGTACAGACTGATGAGGATGTACCACATTCCACAACAGACCCACAAGACCGCCCAGTGTCATTAATCAACACTGTTGTTCCTCTTGAACATCACGCACTCGTCTTTGAAATCAAACTCATGGAATGTAAAAAAAAACATCGGAACATCACAAACAGAACGTAGGCGTTTACATTATTGAAGAGTTATTGGGGTAAGTCATAAAAAGAAACAGGTTCCTCCACGAATACCCTAAGAGTCGCGAGTTGGTCGATCGTCATATTTTAAAAACTAGATAATACCGATGTGGTCAGCAGATAACGCCGGAATTGTGTGACACACTATTTCATCCAACAGAAGAATAGTTAAGAAAGATGTTGTGGGAAAATAGGAAAAACGTATCACTGTTGCACGTTGCGTATAGTGTAGCAGCGAAATCCACTTAATATAGAACTTCTTCCATTCTCCTTTTCCTAAGGTCAATTTTATTCATAGGTCGAATTTTACATGCTGGGTGTGAAGACAGGAAAACATTGCTTACATAAGCACTACAGATGACAGGTACCATTAAAAATTCCGATTGTCTATAGTTAGTGTCTGATTTAATCTTCAGTAATCGAACTGGGAATTCAAGTTGTATTCTAAATGTCTTAATAGACTCACAATTTTGAATACAGCTTCCGCATTCAGCATCGGGGAATTTGATTCCCAACAAGCGATGGAACCGTGAAATCTCGCATGCGTTCCCTTGAAACAAATTAACGCTTGATTGAATTACCAGAGTATGTAGGAAACGGATTCAAACAGAACAATCCAATCACTTCCACAAGTTCTCAGCGCCAAAGCGAAACCCCGCATTATGTGCAACTAGAAAATCACTAAGGGTCATTGACAACTTACAAGCCACCCTACTAAAGTGCTCGAACAGATCAGTTACTCAGTAGGTTTATTCAACAAGTGAGGTAAGCTGTCGGGCAGAAACCAACGTCAGTCCTTGTAAATTTGAAACCTAACATTTGGAAAACACAAGCGGACCATATTGCAGTTTACTTGTATGTTCGCTTCTACCACCTTAATCATCTAAAGACCCAAAGACGAGACGACGTGCCTTGAAATCTGTTTTTTTTGTACGTATATTTGTCAAATCATGCTGACTATCCAGCGCAGACGAGATGGGTCCCTTCAGCTTTCATGTCATAGTGGCTGTGACACGGTGGGAAATTTGAAACCCCTTTTCTGTCTGTGTCGGTTGCAGTCAACCGAGATGGATGAGTTGGTTTTCTTTGTTTGTCTGAAAGGAAGTCACGCTGAACAGCGTCAACGAATCCCCTCTGATAAATACTCATTGGGATTTTCAAATGCGTTTTTGTGAAGTTACGGAATTCCGGCACTTTTGTCAAAAAACAAGTGTTGGTTATTTTCTTGGACATTTGACGGAAACTCGGTTCTTTTCACACAACTGCTTTCTGGTCTCGCTTTCTACAAATGGTATGATAATTACGTTAAGCCCAACCAGGAGTTACGCGGACAAATACTGCGGTAAACAGGCATCTACAGAACTATACCAGTCTGATTTTTGTCTAGCTAGGTTGCCAACCATCCTCGTTCCTATTAATTTGTCAGGAATGATATCCTAGAGGAAGTGTTGAGACGAACGTTTCGGTGATGTTCAACCTATTTCGGGCAAAGAACTTCGCGATTTGGATGGTTCCGACAAAATGACTCTTACTTGTTGGGACTTATCGTCAGTTTGAAGTAACGAAAACACGTTGGCGATATCCCTTCGCCAGTATGGAATACTCTTTGCTCCTTAGAGATGTAAAGCATTACTTCAAAACTGACAAATACCTAAGCCATTTGTTCACCATCCAAAGGAGCACACTAGAATAAAATGAATAACAGTCTCCTTTGGAAGTTCCGTAGGTGTTAGTGGAAATATGAGTAAAGCAGTCATCGGTCTTATTTCAAATGTCATACTGACCCTCCTAGACTCACGCAACCTGTAGAGACAGAAAAAAAAGCACACGAAATAGCAACTATACTGTTTATCCCTGAGTTCTGACTTGACGTATGCTTGTAAAATCTGGCCTATTTGAGCAGAAGCTGTTCGTCGACTATCCGAGATCAGTTATACAAAATTGCCAACGCATGGTGGAATCATCATGTATGAAACGAGGTTGTCGGATAATAGACCTTCAGAAAAAATGATCTTACTACTCCATACCTAAGACGATCATCCCCCATCGATTTTGCTGGCTAAGACGTGCAGATCGTGAATCCGAACAGACAGTTAGTAAGTAAGCCAGTATATCACAAGAGAATAACTGCTCGAACTACCAGATGAATGGACGGAATCACCAACTGGAGTGTGAGTCGATCAAGCTATCAGCGAGCCAGATGGCACACTAATTTATAATAAATCCAGAAGGTAGATTTAAAACCATCCACTGAGACTGAGGTTCGCAATTGCATCTCGGCTCTCAGTCGTAATAAGGCTGCTGGTCTAGATGATCTAGTGCCAGTACTTTTTAAAGAAGGTGAAGAGGTGTTAGTCGAGACCTTGACTTAGCTGTTTCAACTTGTGTGATCGACGGGGACCGTCCATCCGTGCTGGGTTCACGCGATGATAGTTCCTATATTCAAAAAGGGTATCAGGAACTCTTGTGAAAACCATAAGAGAATTAATTTGACCCCAGTCACTTCTAGGGTTGTGGCCTCCATTATACTTCGTCGACTCACTACAGTTCGGGAGTTAAACATTAGGGAAGAACAGGCAGGGTTTCGCCCTGGCTGGGCACGTATAGATCATATTTTTACCCTCCGTCAAATTCTGGAGCTGCGTCATGTATACTGCCGGCCAATAATCGCCATATTTCTCGACTATAAATGTGCGTTCGATCCGGTGGATCAATCTACACTTTTAGAGTCACTTAAACGCAGGGATGTACCGACCAAGTATGTGAACATACAGTCGGCGCTTTACTCCCATACTTCGGCTCAGGTTAGGGTTTACGGTGAGCTGTCTGATAGTTTTAGCACCATGAGCGGCGTTCGTCAAGGCTGTCTCCTTTCACCATTTTTGTTCAATTTCATCATGGACGAAATAATGGAGGACTGTTTGCGTCACTCAAATAATGCAGATGTGGACCTCCTGCCTGGTGGAAGGCTGACTGATCTTGATTATGCTAACGATAAGGTGTAGCTGTTTGACAACTCTCAAGCGACACAAGTAACGCTGAACTTAATTTCGCCTTCTGCTAAGTACTTCGGATTGCGCTTCGCAGCCTCGAAATGCAGAGTACTTCTGCAAGATTGCTGTGATTACGTAGATTTAATATTAGGTAATGAAGTCATGGAAGTTGTCGACCGGTTTGTATATCTGAGAAGCTGCATTAGCGGCGGCGACGGAGGTGTAGGGAATGAAATAGAGGCGCGTATTTCTAAGGCTAGGGCGGTGTTTAGTAATCTGAAGCACTTATGGCGACAGAAAGGTATCTCTCTGAAGCTTAAGGGTCGCGTATATCAGACAACGGTGAGAACTGTATTACTTTACGGCAGCGAAACCTGGCCGATCAAGGTAGAAGACGTGAACCGTCTTCAGGTGTTTGACCACCGATGTCTGCGTTCAGTCGCTCGTATCGGGTGACACCAACGAGGAGGCAACGAAGAGGTTAGGAAGCGGGCGTTTGACACTGGTTGTCAAACAAGTTCTTTTATTCAGTCACTACATTTGCACAGACTCAGATGGTTAGGTCATGTACTCAGGATGCCAGCTAGTCGTTTGCCACACCGAGCACTGTTTGCCGACGCTTCGACCGGTTGGCGCAAAGTGTGAGATGGACAGGCGATGACCTGGCGTAGACAAATGAAACCGTTCACGAAGGGGTTGGCCACGTTAGATCGGGTTCGTCTACCGGGCTGGAGCCCGTGCGACTCACAGAGTCGATGGCTTCAGACGTTAGGTGAAATGGCAGCTAACCGAGCTCAGTGGCGTGAGTGTTGTTGTTTGGCCGAGCTGTCTGTGAAGTGAGTGCATTTGATGGCGCGGGGCAGTGAAAGCAGTGAAGAAGCTGTCTTGCTGATGACGCCTTACTTTCACTTACAGCTCAGGGTGTAGGCGCCTTGATGTTGTATGTTTGAATATAGACGTAGCTATTTTTAGTAACTAGGTCTCTTCCCCTCTCCCTTTTTTCTTCTCTCTTCCTGAACAGGGTTTGTTTCTTCTTCGTGGTTGTGTGGCAGTTAAGCATCAGTTTGAAACACTGATGTATTGCTGTCTATGATGATGATGGGTCGATCAACTGTTAAACTGGCGCAAACGAGCTAGGAAAGCTTCACGTAATCAGATGAACAGTCGACACAGCGGCAAAAACGTCTACACAACGTGTAAATTTTAGCATGGGAAGTTTATTACGAAACTCCTTTAAAAGTGAGTATCGGTCAACTTGTCAAGTGAATGCCAATCGACTGATACAGCGAGCACCAGTGGAACGTAAACAATACTGTTTGGTATAGGGCACGTACATGTGTGTGGGATGCCGCAAATAAACAGTGCATACTCCTACGGGTACATTTGACAGTCACTTGGGCCCCACTTCAACAGCAATGACGAGACGTAAACACCTCGAACGAATTTGTGTTGCACATCAATAGAGTTTTCACCATATTTTAGTTAAAGGGTGAAAAAGTTTCACCCACTGTGTCTTATACGGTGACCACCGTGTTAATCAAAAGACCGACAACACCGGTATCCGAAGAATATTTTACTTCCGACGTTTCGGCTGCTATGGGTAAACTTTCACAGGGCAAATTTCCGACCGAATGATTGCACCAGTAAGATGTAGCATGTTAGTGAATCGATCGTATAGGTGTTATGTGCAATTGTGAATGTTTATCAGCTGGTCGTAAAGTAACGGCACTGTTTTCCGTGCGGTTAAGTTTACTCGTGGAATCGACTGGGACAGTCTATCTGATATGGCCTCTGTTGCTTTAGCCGGGTTCATTCTGTATTGCGCTATGATGTTTCTACAAGTATGTGGTTAAGCGTATTCAAGCGGACGAGGATGGCATGATCACTACGGTCGATGAAGGCAGATGGTATTGATCGCATCTGCCTCCATATGCATCTTTCCGGTGTAAGACTTAAAACTCTGTCGTAGGGTCCGGAAGTTATTACAGTGGACTCCGTGATCTTCAGCTAATGTGTGCAACGTAGACGCTTTGACAACACTTTATAATGCTACTCGATGAAATCGAAATACTCAGTCTAACTGCATGATTGTGACAACTGTCTATATGACAAACTACAGACAATGCCCAGCTGACTACACTGACCAAACATTTAAAAGTTGGAAGTGCAGAACAAAGGAGACAGTTTTTCCGCCAAGAGAGGCATTACACATGAGACAACTGGGAGATGATTCGGCTACGGCGTTGCAGCAACAGTTCTGAAATGTCTTCGAAGTGTGGCAAACCAAACCGTTATTCGCAGAGATACCAAAAAATATCACACCGTCATATGAAGGCACTAAGAATTGTCAATTCAAAGTGGACAAAATGCAAAAAATAACGGGACACAAACCTGAAACTCTATCGCAGCTTACCACTCAAGCCAAAGTTAGGCATTTAAACTGATGAACCTGCAACAAGACTAAGAACTGATCAAAACCAGGGGAAATGGATTTATAAATAATTCGGGAAGGTCAACCTAATGACGGACGAATCGACGATGAAGAGCCTCACCGTCTGACTCATTTTTCACTTCTTATCTCACAGTACAATATAGTAAGTCAAGGATGACTAACTTAGTTTGTACAAAGCCTAACCGACGATGTCAATGAAAGCGATAATAAAAGGTTTGCAAGCTAAACAGCCAGCTTGGAGACTAGATCAACATCGCTGACATTACTGATCCGTCGGTACCAATACAAATTGTGCTTTCATGACAGACCATCTGAAGCGTCACAAATTCAGATATTGGAAATCCAAACAATACAGAAAAACCACGCAATCTCATGAGCTACCCCCAAAAAGAGTCCGAAAATTACAACCGACGATAATAAGAACCTCATTTCTTATCAGCGACAGAGTAAAGGGACCATAACATCTGACGACGACAATCAGGGGATCCAAAAAGCCTAGGAGAATCACTATTTCAGACTTCGGAGGACAGTATATCTTCTGCGTACACCTAATAGGCAGCTTATTTAATGACATCCGCATACGGCGAGAAAACTGTACCCGAGCGGAATATCAAATTATCATCCAGTAATCCAAAAGAATGGAACGTCAGATATATAGAATGAATCGCGGATTCAGGCTTAATAAAGTTATCGCACCTTCAGTTCGTCTGTCCCAAGAAAAATTACTAACCTAACTTCCTGTTCCCATCTGTAAAACAAATGTCTCCGCTCACGGCTAGGACGGTGCAGATGAAAAGCGATATCTCGTTCACAGTCAAAACAACCCCATTAAAATGTGCTGAAATTGGAAGAAAGTTAATGGAAACAACCAGGATCTTCAGGAATACACCGAACGTCCAAAGATGCAGTGAGACAGTTTGCATTAAGCCTGTGAACCTCCAAAATAGTAAATAGCAATGCGACTTGTGTATTCAATAACGTGTTTCTCTACTAAACGTGACTTATGCCTAATAAAGGCATTAGCGGCAAAGTGAATTTCAATGGTCAATCATGTGACGGCTGTACGAAAGGATCCGGACGTCCTGAAATTGAGTTGACATCCCATGCCACTTGGCGTCGTCTGCATCCATTACCATTACTGATTCCAAAAGGTAATTTTTTGTAGTGTATTTTAGAAAAACGATCAGTACGTAAGATGGTGCAATGACAGTTTGCACGTTGCCGAACTGCAAGCAGGCGAAAAACAAGCGCTAAATTTAAAAGAAATAAAACATAAATGAGGAGGAAAAAACAGTCTTTTGTCAATTAAACGTGAAGCGCATAATTAGCCGGGCAACAGAGGAGTTAGAAACCCCAAAGCGGCAATGTTGAAGAAAAACACACAACTCAATAATGAATATTTTCATTTTCCACATTGTAGAACTAAAGCACCATCGCTCGAATACGAAGCAGATAAAGATGTGAACTCCTCCGTTATGAATGCTACCACCTTGCTCAGTCAATTATAATTTCAACAAAAGTGTAGAAACAGAATAACTGCGCTGCGGACAAACAGGAAATCCACATAATGAATGCGATCGTCACGCAGGACAGACAAACACGTGGCCAAGGTTATTGAACTCATAATCCCGATCAGCCGTGACTTCATGTACAAGCACACCCGAAACGGTCTGAAGATGAAAGTGTTAGAGCGATATAGGCAACGTACAAATATGGTTACATTGAGACAGTGCATTAGCAATGATACGTCACAAACGAAGATATCAATCTACTACGAATCCTAACAATGTTCCAAAGTTCGCCGAGAAGTGCTTAAATAACCTGTGGACAAAAAAAAAGTCCGAAAGATAAGTTCTAGAGAATTTGCGTAGATTGTACAAAAACAAATTAATTGTCTTTAGTAAGCAGTGAAATAAACACGTATTTCAATTCGCATTCATTCAAATGTTTGGAGGTACACATCCCAATTCATGATCACGTTACTATGGTCACAATTGCTGACATAAAAAATGGTACTCGAGCGGACAATCCGAAAATCAAACCAACAGCAGTGCTGTCAGTTAAGAAGCACAGATACGATAAAAAACAAGACGTTAGGAGGAACGGTGTTCTGCATTAGAAACGTAAACAGACCATAGTAACCGTACAATTCACAACTAGTGCCATCTTCTGAGATGGAGACACGCGGAACAGCCGATGACAAGAACCCAACGTCAGACAGTGAACAGGCTTATATACGGCATCACCAATTTCACCTCGTTCGATATCAACTGACCGTTAAACGGAATTGCCGCAACAAATTATGTATGAATGAACAGTGGGTGAAGTGGAATGAGAAACGAAGCGTCTTGCTCTGTTTACTGAGCCAACGGTTTGCTGAATAACTCCACAGTCGTCCCACGGACAATGATTGAATATGTGTTTCCATCGGGTTAGAGGCAGCAAAGGAATCGATGATGGTGGTAGAACATTGAAGTGTAAACTTGGAGCTAGAACATGTACGACAATTTGTGAGTAAATAGATATGGTTCGTTTAATTTTCTAAAACGGCTGGAGTTTCCCTGCAGTTGTTCAACTATTTGAATACAGACACAAGTAACGTGCTCCTGTCTCCCAATTAAATAGTGTAAACTACTGTTCCAGAGTAGAAAAGCAGTTCAAACAAGGCAAATGAGGTAAGTGTTGCTTATCACTGTATCTATTACAGACCACCTGATTCGGATTCAGTCTGTGGACCAAAAAGTTAAATACACAGTTTGCTCTTAAATCGGCTGCATCGATTCAGTTGACAAACTCTGTAGAGCTACGCAACATCCGTTACGTTGTGAAATTGATCATTTCGATCGAAGAGGAGAAAGTATACAAACAATATTACCGCGCCAAAATAACCGAGAATCGGTCAAATACCAAGTGAATAGACTACAACTGCTCTAAGATTACAATCAACTTTAACGTTATTCGACAACTAAAAATTATCTACTCTATATCCCGTTCGACACAATGAGAGAACAAAAAACGATAGCTAGGAAATATTTTTGAACAGTTCGAACGCTAATATCGATTCAAAACGAAAGCAACCGCAGGGGGACACCTTGCATAGTTTTAGAGTATTCACAAAGTATCATTGTAAAGCAAACGTCGAATCATATCTTTTTACAAAGTACCTCTATGGAGAGACAACAGGAGATTAAGCAAAACGGGTAGAGTTCACCAAGCTACAAAAGAATGTTACAATACTTTGTAAGTAGCAGCAACGTAAACGAATTAAGGTGAGGTTAACTTCAACTGTACAGTTACCTAATGGTAGCTGTGCTGTGCTACTTATTAAACTAATATAAAACAGTTAAATAGACCAAAATTCAAAATGCCGTGGTTGGTCGAATGTGGGACTTAGTACGCTTCCCCAGGAGTGCGGCGTATGCAGAACTTGAGTGTAGCAAGGGAACGACAATCGTTTTTCGTGACGAATGAACAAATTTTAGAAGCACGATAAATTAAGACCGATTAGCCTTTATAAAAAAATGAGCCATACATAATACGAAAAATTGTCCACACGAAGATTATACGATCATAGAAATTTGTTATATTGCAATAAATTTGACCAAATGTCAGCCATTCACGTAGAAACAAGATGAGTTGATAAATGGATAAGTGTCACCACTACGGTCGTCTGGATGTTGCATCGGTGACACAGGCCTTGATTCGTTGTCGTATGACCAAACCAGATATGAATACATGTTATGAAAGTCATCAATATTCTAAGGGAAAATCTGTACCCAAGTCATAACATTAACATACTCAAGCACTCAGCCGTGTGCGTTTGTCAAATGATTGTTTGGATTTCGGACGAGCTTGAGTGATATCTACCCATAACACAGGAGATTGATCGAACAGCTAAAGTCTGTCGGCAACCGACCCAACACCACACCTGCGTAAATGGCTACGAATCGAGCAGCTTAACTGCCTGATTTCATTGGGATGGCACACAGTCGTAAGTCGACTGAGTGATCGGCTGTAGGAGCAGAAACAGGGCTAGTCGAATCCCTCCGAAACTCAAGTGTCCAACAACCGCGTTCATGGCATGTCCCGAGTGTGGAATTTTTTCGAAGCCTAAGGTGACAATCGGAATATATATTGTGTATTTGCTCTATCTGCCTGGTGCAGCGAGGGGACAAACTGACCCATTTGGAAAAATGGGAGATACTATCGCCATAACAGAGTCGGCTGAGCATACAAAGGAC
This sequence comes from Paragonimus heterotremus, assembly GCA_013368495.1. Lineage (NCBI taxonomy): Eukaryota > Metazoa > Platyhelminthes > Trematoda > Plagiorchiida > Troglotrematidae > Paragonimus > Paragonimus heterotremus. The sequence continues at coordinate 57,836 of LUCH01017242.1, forward strand.
CCGAATGACTCCAGAATTTTAGAGGTGTTGTCACGCGCTAGTTCGAAACACAGTAGAAGATATGCACGAACAGTAGGAAGGACTACAGTGTCGTCAAAGTGATATAAGATACTATTACCTTTCAATGTAGTAAGACGCTCTTTTGTGTTAAAGTCAACACAAACTCAATATCCTCGTAATAACTGTGCAGTGGGTATTGGCCTGAACGGATTCCTCATTTGAACAATGGCAGATTGAAGATAAATTTGACGCCCCAACAATGAATTTATCCCGAGACACGGAAAAAAGATCCTCGTGTATGAAGATAAGCAGCAGTCGGCGTAATTAATTGTAGATTCTGAAAGAACAAGACCAATATGGAGCAAAACTTTACGCCATCGCGACCTTAAGGAGATTAAGGGACCGATACTAATTAGTTGGACAAAGTCTAAGGTCTAACGACGAAAATGTGGGGCATCCCTTGCTGATCAACTATTAAAAAGAACTGTGGTCTGAAAACCGTGAAACTTCTGACCTGTAATCCTGGTGCCGTAGCCAACATAGTCAAAGAGAAGGACATCGACCGACCTGGTGATAGGGTACCAAGTCGCCGAGACGTCAGTCCGAGCCAAACCAGAGGAGGAAGGGGTGTGGGGACTGGATCTACGGAACACGACGGAGAAGAATCCCTCTTTCCAATGTGCGTCGATCTGTAACTATTTTCCGGCATGGATGTACCCAGGGTACGAAGGTCTAAAGTGAGATCTAAATAATTTCCACTTTAAGATGAAAGTGGAGAAAGAAGTGAGGGTAACAGGAACAAAAGTCTGCAAGCTATAGTGGTTATGTGAAAAATAGACAAAATGGCTATGCATAGTGTAGAAACCCTCAAAACCAAGTTGCATTTGCTAAAACTATGGAACATAATCAAAAGGGAAAATTACAACTTAAACGATTAATAATAATGGTGGAAATTGATCACCAAGATTCGTCTCACTAACGCACAACTACTAACCTAATAGGTGCATTATCTGAACTGACATAGCACAGACGAACGCAATGTAGTTGACAATCAGTCCGTCGCATGGAAGCAGCCGTCCCTTGCCATAAGCTTGTAGGGAAAATCAAACACGTCCGGTTTAGCCACTACCCTACCAAGTTGAGAAAAGTCGGCTTTAAATTTTACACTTAAAGTATTTGGTTTCATATGACACATTGAATCGCACGTGGATTAGACATCCACGAGCTACACCAATCAGAACAGAGGCACTAAGAGAAGCTGCAACGAAACATCACTGTAGAGTTAGCGATAGGCCCTGCTACCGCAGTTAAATGTTTAACATTTAACTGCAGTAGCAGTGACTATTTTGTGGAGAATTACTAGTGGCGATGCAACATTTAAAACTGTGGCATGTCTGCCATATTTGAGTTCGGAAGTAAATGCTCAACAGAAAGCCGACGAACGTGTATCACCGGGCGGTCCGACAACAACCAAAAATGCGGGCCATCTCTCTCTTCACCCGAGAGAATACATGCTGCCTTCAATAAAACACAGAACGCTCGACATCTGGTCTTTAAGATATGTTATCAATCCATCAACACGACGGTTCATCGTTATTGTGTAAATAAACAACGCCACATCGACTAGATAATACTGTTGAAATGAATTTTGTGTCGTCAGCAGTTGAGATCCGTCCCTGTCCACAGGGGCACGTGAGGTGCCAGAAAAGTAGTGCGACTTATTTGCCCATCTTTCAACGGAATCCATAGGAAATCGTTTCTCTACTTCAAATGGAAGCGGAAAATGAATTCGGATCGCTCGAGGGTCGCGTCAAAATCCAACCAACGGAATGATTTAGTCAACGTAAATTTCAACGTTTCCGAATGTCTCAAAAGATTTAAAACACCATCAGTGACCAAACGTCTGACTAGGTGTTTGCGTTCCGGTGATATTCCAAGTGTAATACTGAAAAGTTTGGTGGTCGGACCTCTGACAGGAAGGGTATCTAAAGGCCATCATCAACAAGTACAACGTGACCACTTATGAGGCAGAAGCGGTGGACGATCCGAAAATCACCTACAGTAAACAACTTAACTTAACCACTACTCAGCAGTAAGGTGCTTGCTGCCGTTGGGCAGTCTGTTCTCGCAGTCGGTTCGAGTTCAACCAAGGCCCAAATTTTTCACACGTGATTCTTCTTCTCTGAATTAGTAAACTTATCAAACGATAACCAGTAAAATGGTTTGTTGATTGTGGGATTCGGTAATATTGTATGCAGAAACCATCCAGTAATCTGCATTTGACAGTCAACGTTTGAGATAATCTACGTGATGAAAGTACCAATACAGAAACGAAACTGAGAAACAATGGGCTTCCAGGGATAACAGATTAAGGATATTTATGACCAGCGTGATCTCCGATCGTCGAGTTCATTCGCGTGATCCTGTTCTTCGTGTACCACCACACAAGCTGACTCGTAGAACATTTTCAAAAATCCCTAGAGCGGTAAGAAGACAGTGTTTGTCGTGCAACGATTTCGCACAGAGATATGAAATATCTGATATTGAAGGTTTGTCTTCTGCGGATTCACAATGTTACAGATCGTCAATGCACTTCTATCCACTGACCAGTTTACATCTGTCGTTCGTCTTGCCAGCCGCCGACAGTCTGAACAAATTGAGCCAACAGGTTCTTACTTAACTACTGCTTGACTGGTCAAACTTGCGGTTAACAAGCTCGGGGCTTGGGTCAAGTATGATAAAGATTTATCCAGTACGCTTGGACGGTAACGTCCGGAGACGGCTGTTATTACGTAAGCCTTGACAAATCGAGCATGTTTCGTAACAATGTCATCAGGTCAAACCCAAACCAGAGTGCATGCGTATGGAGAACTTGTATATGTAATTTACAACAATTATTCGGGGGTCATGTAAAATGTGGAACGCAAAACAAACGGATGAAAGAAATCTATCACTGAAAGCAGTATCTACAGATAATAAGTGAAGCGCGCGGAATCAAAATTATTCGCACACTATATCACTTGAGTGTTTTCGGCGCTATTGTGAACCACCACACAGAGGTTATGATTTATGAGTCCAATACAACACAAGCTGGAAATGTTTATATGCTTAAAGTGCGCACAACGAAAAACAAAGTTTGACTTTAAGCCAGTTTACACGGGAAAGGTGAATAAGAAGATGATGCTGGGGAAGCATTTATGCTCCGGCTTCATGACATCCCACAGGCTGCCAAGTGTAGCCGTGAATTAACTTTACCGGAAATTTTGTTTGACTTAAGAGATGCTGAAAGCGCGATCACTCTGTGCACGGCAGTACGAGACATATGAATTAGCCTGCTTACGAATTCTTTGTATTCATTATTCACACGCTAGTGTGAACATAATAGACCACAAACAAATGTCTAATATAAAGTAAATCCGACACTTCACAAGAACTGTCAAGAGAAAAAATGAACTACCTGCGATTGGTCATTTCAAACACCACACCAAATGGTTCTGCAATTAGTACTTTAGAAGGCAACTCCATCGCCGTTAGGTGGAGATCACCCCAATTTGGAATCTAGAAGGGGATGAATATGGTGGTTAAAGGTAATCCATGTGGATGGCAGGAAGGACTAAGAAATGGTTGGAAAACTACAGATACAATCTGGATACCACTGGCAAATAACAGTTTAAATGCATGGGGTCGTTGATCTAAACTGTAGAGTATGACAAAGTGGAGCCGTTACTTACAATCAATAGAGAATTCCGTAACTTCAGACAGTCGTGATTGCTTCACTAAACAACGCCACACGAACAAAAAAGTGTAAGTGTAGGAAGTATTGTTTCATCCAGTGAAGGATGCACTCCACGTAATTCATTCGCAATGTTTTCGTGATCAGAACCCGCCAAAGAAAGTCTAATTTATGAAGAAATCGCAGGAGGTCTGTTGTAGTGTTGCAAATCAGAACTGTGTCGTCAATCAAATACACTTTCTAAAAAAAAAGCTCGGTGGAGTAATTCTATACACAAGATCAAGGATATCACAATGAAAACCCAGATGACATCACTTCGCTTGAATAACAACACAGGATTCCTTTTGCTGTACGCAATCACCAACACACATCGAACCACGGTCTCACAATAATCGATTGTCGACTAAATTTTGGAAAGCTACAGTAAGTTAGTTACAGACCTATCCGCGACTACTGGCGACAAATGGGTGCAAGGGAGAACACTTCCGTAGTTGTTACCCTCCTCAAAATAGTCGAAGTGTACATTCATCAACGCAAGCTGAGGTTATATAACAAGGCAGAGGAAATCCACATAAGTATTGTGCGTTTGTAAACATAGGTACTGTGAAAGCACTTAGATGAACTCGTCAAAATATGACTGAATGTTCACAGACCAGGGTGAGCAAGTGATTACAAAAAATTGCCTTCACCTCGAGAAATGGTCAGTTGCCATTAACATACGTTAATGACCAAGAGTGAACAAATGTGGCATAAATAAAACATCTGAAAAACAAAGTGCAAGAACTTCTAAATTCCAAGCATGGACGCCGAAATGTTTATAAATATAATCCGCTATTACGACCGCTATCGAAGTAAACATTCAGTTATAACAGAGGTAAAATCGCTTGTTGGAACTATCCAGATTGATAAAATGAGTGCAGGACATACGAGAAACATACTTCATATTTCAATGAACTTGTTTGCAGCCGTCCGCGCTCACCCATCGTTGAACGCCATGTGATATCTAGACGTCCGGCTGAAATTGGTGGTGGTAGTTGAAACGCTTGACTTGATAATGGTGAGGTAATGAGGGGCCGCAGTTGGCCTTGAGGCCCAACACCGGAAGCAGATGGCTGGGTTCCATGCAGTTTATTTGAGGCTGACGGGAACATTAACTGTGTGAAGGAACTCGGAGAGGGTGTGAGTCGGAAAAGGAATTGACGAACATCATCGGGACGCAGACACTGCAACTGTCCACCCACAGTGAACGGAATGCTGTACAAAGGGATGAATGGTTAGTATGGTATGGGAGAAGGAAAGAATATCAACAAGAACTAGTTACTAACATAGCCACCTTGTAGATATAATTGTAAAATGGATAAGGAATTTTAAAAAAACGTTTACGGAAGCAAACGCCAACATTTTATTATATCACTAACTACTACGTGCATTGATCGTTAACTGACTGACACGCAGTGAGACGATAGTTACAAAAAGTCCGGAGCCAGAATTGAAGAAACACTTGATATATATATATATATATATATATATATATATATAGTGCGCCTGAACTACACAAAAGGAAAAAGGAACACGCAGACCATTCACAAACGTGTGCACCAGGACCCGAACGAGTGTTTTTTCTAACTACTCCACCTTGCGTTACAGAAGCGGAATCTTGGAGGTAACTGAAAGTATTATAGGAAGACCGGAGTCAAAACTGACCACAGATCAACAGACAGCCTTCGAAATAAGGTTTGCAAAATCAAATTTCCAGTTGAAGAGCATGAATGAGCGGGCGTACCATAATTTATTCCCTGCTAAGACTGTGGCCAAGCTTACGAAGGTTCAACTGGCTAACAGTTGAAGACACGTTTACACGAACATCACCTAGAACTGAGATGGGCAGAACATAAGCCACATTTTTGGTAACTGCGCAACAACACGTCACGAGGTGAAACTGGCGGATGCTAAGGTGATCGGATTAGCAAAATGGAAGAAGGAACAACTAGTCCTTGAACCGATCTTCTCTCACAATGTCTTCATCAGACATATCGACCTAGACACTCGCTACAATCCACTGGTCACACAAATGCGAGGAAGATGGGCGACAAACAGACAAACATGCTAACGAGCCAGTAACTGACGTGTAATTTTCCATCATCATTTTGCTCGACAGTGGATCCTGGTGTGGATTTGAAACGTCATAATCAATACCCATCACTTGGTGTTCGTCTTTCACACCTAATCACATACAACAATCCTAAATTATATATATATATATATATAAATATATATATATATGATTAGGTGTAAAACGCGAACATCGCGTGATAGGTATACGAGTATTTTATGCTGGAAGCTTTTATTCATAGCGACAAGGCGAAACACAAAGTGAGGTGACAGTGGGATTGCTTTCAGGATTACGTGACGGTTCAATTTATAAAGTAATCAACAAAAACAAATCGCCCTTTTAAATTGATAGAAGCCGGTGACCAGAGAGTGAATGATAGCCCATCTGACCGTTCGAACCAATCTAAGAATCCCGGAATATCGGCGTCATTTCATCTGAGCACTAGATCTCAACAAGGTACCCGTAGTACGTTTTAACTGCCACATGACATAAATCCTAGAAGGTTAGAAATCAGTTTCTAAAAACATATACGGGGAAAACCGATAACTTGACAGCCTGTTTAAAATCCAGGGTAACCGTTTTGTTCATATTCAATAGTGGAAAAGAAAGCTCGCCACGAGAGGGTAGTAAACGTGACGATTATGACGGATGTGTTTGGATGAGACGATTGCAAAGGATCTCGGCTTCGATTGGGTTTGAACCAACGATACAAATAGCATGCCCAAAAGTGGCAGGGGTTCTATCTACTGAGCTACGAAGTTGAGCCAGAAGCTCATACATTTCATATTTTAACTCAGTAGACTTCCCAACACATTGTGTCATATGGAAATCCATCGAAGTATCTAGCGGATTCACTGCCCAAGATCTATCGATACCCACTGTAGTTCAACGATACACCATACAGTTTCTGATGACAGCGTGTCAAGATGAAACCAGCGACACATGACACACACCCTAATCACTGTTTGCTAACACACTGCGCCTGTTCGTATGTTATATATTTTCCTTTCGATATTATTTACCTCCTCAAAACACACAAGGTCGTCTGCTTGTCACATCAATGTAATACATTCTAACAAGTGCTTGTGATGTGCTTATTCGGAGGTTCAGTGGATTGATCAGCTGACTTCCCTCGATGTTGAGGCTAGTAAAACGAGAAAGATCGCAACCATACTTTACGACTAGATCCCAATCAACAGTTGAGTGTATGCAATAAGATCAAAGTAAACGAACGCTATAACATGAAGCTCAGTCCATTCGTCACTTTCGTTTACATTCTGAATGAATATAACATGAAAACAGTCAATGATGAGTTGTAATAAGGAATCCATGACCTCTTCCGTAACATAAAATCTTCAGAGATGGTGATGTTCACTGACGGAAGCATATGAAAGATTATGCAGGCATTGTTCACTATGCAAACTTCACTTCACTCACCCTGGAAGAGTGTAAAAACAGCCACAGCACGCAGCCTAATCTCTTTGGAAATCATCAGGAAATCGTGCTAAGCGTACCGTCATTAGACATCGAATATATAAAAAAATTGCCGAGAATAAAGCACCTACTTAGATGAAGGAAATCATCTGAATGTGAACTGTAGCTTTTTCACTCAGTGGACACCCATAAAGTTGCTCCCAGGTGGTTCACTGTGACAAAACGTTTAGACTCGTTTTGCTGGATCGGTAAGACTCATCGACCTATTGTCTAGCATCTGCAGCGTTCACTAAAGGAAAGCCGTTGGTTCAAGTTTGTGGTGAGTACTGTGATTTGTGTAGGAGGTTTAACGACCGAACTTCTTTAGTACGGAATAAATAAATCTGACAACAGATCCTCCTGATGTTCGCTGATGACTTACCGCCGACAGTGATCGCATATGACTAGGACTTTCGAAAAGTATGAGTGGACAGTAAACGGTACCTAACAGAAAAAGAGCCTGTTCGATACGCCATTTTTCTGAAATCGTACTTACTCAATAAGCTGACAGAATTAATGTATCCGAACCACAAAAACCGAAGGAAAAAACGATATCGGCGAGGTGATCTGGGAAGGGACTGATGAAAGAATAAACATTAACTCCCCGAACGGAGAACTGGAAAGAGTATTGTATTCCAACAGAAAAACCACCTACGGAAGGAAGGATACTTAATTCCATTGGCCCTAATTTTGAATTAGGTCTTGTTAACTCGAACTGTATGTGGTGATAGAACAGCAGTTTTACTTGGAAAAGCAAATGTATGCCGTACCTATAGAAATTGTTGTCGTGTGGATTGGAGTGTATTTTACAATCACTTTTTGTTGATAGTTATTGTTTACGAAGAATTGTGGAATCAACAATAGGGCAAACAGACTGAAACATACGACAACAACGTGTACATCCTTAATGCTGAATAACTCTGACGAGATCTTCGTATGTCCTACCACCGGTTAACTTTATTCATTTGTAAGAAAGGGAGTCGGTTGGATTAATTAGTACATCGATCAAGCATCGCAGAAGACCGCAATCTACTGTCGTAAGTTTGGAACACATTAAACTTACCCGTACAAATATATAGGATACATACTACATACTGTGGCCCGAGTAGAACGGTCCAGTTTAAATGTAACAAAGCACAGGGCGTTCGGACAATAGAGCATAGACATAACAGTTGATCGCAGCCTTAGTATACTAACCTGTTGAACGAAGTTCGTCAAGACAGAACATTAAACCAGGCAAATCTGCGTGTACTGTACGAATTCTGAATGTCAGATGTTTAGGCAGCTCAATTTAGTGAAGTACTGCATCAGCACACAAAGGACTACTATCGTTAGAGACTGCCTCCAACGGATCACGCATTTTCTCGGTCCAACAAGACTACGCAACGAACCAGTGAATTAGAACACTTCGTAACGCAAGGAGTAGCTAGGCCCGGTGCAGGGAGAGAACCAATGATACTAGGGTTAATCTTCTGTTTACGTCAGTTGGATGCGTCGTAAGCTAATGAACCACAGCGTGGTAAATATATGATACGATAAGTATTGGCTATGGAAAACTGATTGTCCACATAACGTCTGCAAGCTCACTTTTGAGTGCCCTCCGCATGGTTCAAGTCGATCACTGTCACATTAGGGCTGGGCTCAAAAACGACACGTTCCAAATAAATGGGTGCTGAGGTAAGATTTTGCACCTGTGCATTCATAACAACGCTCCCATCACTCTACAAAGGAAAATGAACGAGGACTGTAAAAAGGTTTAAAAAAACCAGACAATTCGGTTAATCAGTTTTCGTTTTTACGTGGAACTGTTGTGGACGATACCGTCTAAGTTGATCTAATTGGCTCTCGCGATGGTGGTTTCGAGATTCCTATTGCTAAGTTATTACCATTTTGTCATCCTACCGAAGTGTGGGAGAATACAATATTTTCAACAGTCTTAGAAGACTGCTGATATGGATACACGAATGCAACGCCGCAGCTTCAAAGTCGGAGTTGCAGTCAGCCGAACAATTTACTACTGATTCACCCCATACGAATTATGCGATAAATAGGTCAGTGTGACAATTTATGTGTATACTGCGGGTACAATGTAGTTCAAACCGAAGATAAGCAAATAGTTCCCAGTCAACAAACTTCAATAAGTTACTGAACACTGTACAAATCTGTAACCTGGCATACTTACCTCCACAGACGAGAAATCCTTCTTAACATCCAAAGGTTTACTCACCTGGCAAGAAAAAAGGGGGGAAAATAACAGGACAAACTACTTCATGACCACACATGGGAAAATTACTAAAAACTATGAGCAAAGAAGGTAGTGGAGAAAAAAGGACAGTAATGCAACGAACACAAATAAGATTACTAAGTATAGCATCGTCGAAAACAGGTACAGTTTGAACATGATGACCTAATCAACATTCTAACGACAACCCGAAACAAAACAAAAATCAGACGGCAACACGTAGGGAGGGTCCAAACCCCTGACAAAGAGCGATCAGCTATGAGCCTCCAGTCTCAGCCAAACCCGACAGCCCTTGACCGAGGATACAGTAGAGGCTAAAAACACAGAGAAACGTCCAAGGAACCGGATGTTAATAGCAAATTGACGAACGGGACTGGCATAAACTGAACACTATGCTGATCGAAGAGCTGAAGGAGGTATCGGAGCGGTGATACAAGCTTATTGGGGTATTGATGGAACCATCTTAGTGCTACGGGAAGTTAACCGTTATCCAGCAAAAATTCTCAACCGACTGATGATAGTTCTAACAACATTTGCGAAGTTTCATTTGACACGATAGCGAATGGGGCTTTCGAATCGTGATTCCAAGAGCACAGAAGTATGTCCCGCGTCGAATTCTCTGGTCAAAATGATGTCTAGAAGATGCAGCATCTCTCCCCCCAGAGCCCGGTCGGAACGGCAGAACACGATAACGCCAAATTTATTTCGCTACAGGATCCACGTGGCCGCATACTTAATGATGCCATGCAAACACGATTTGAAGCTGAATACTTATTCCTATTCAACACGCGGTATCAGCGTTTCAAGCTTGCCAAACTTGCCAGCAACTTCGCCATTTAAGTCCGTAACATGAAGCACGAACGTTTCAAAGTGCACCCACTCACCCACGACCGGTTCGAGTACCGTATTTGCATATTAAAAGGAGCTATTTTCCCGTGTAATTCTAGTACACACAAGTAAAGATAAGCAACACGTTTTTGGAGGTAACACAAGTAGAGAAAATCGATCCACCGATCAGCCGACGACTTTCTGACCAAGCGAGCGTATGTATATCAGTGATGTCCGCGCCAGCTTCAATAAGTTGTTACCCAAGCTTGAACAGGAAATTGCATAAAAAATAAACGATCACGTGAAAGCTTACCAAGTTGGTTATACAGTTGTGATGACCTTAGTCAGTGAGTAAAACCACTATGATGGGGACGGATGGCGTTAAACGGGTGAGCAGTGGATTAATCAAGAACAAAAAGAAGGAACTGAGACTAGAACAACCGGTGGAGCTGACTACCGGATGTTTTAAAAGCAGCAGGAATACTGAGAAGATCACTCGGAAGTTCGACGCCAGACATCCGAGTACCAGAGTTGGCTCAAAAACTCAACACAATGAGCACCGTTCATGATGCGCTGAGGTGTGAAAGACCGTGCACTGATACTGACGATGTCAGTGACTATGAGGTCTTATAAAAAGATTACCCTGTTTTGACTGATTCGCGGATTGTGTTTGGTTGACACTATCCGTTCCCATCGTAGTTGTAAGAATGGTTTCAGTCAGTGAATAAGACCAATAGGACCAACTGATTGACATATTAGACCACACCGCAACAAGTAATTTCCATACAGTTGGCTGGCCGACCTTGACTATTAATCTGATCATCCAACCACAGCGGCTGATGCCGACAGTTTCACACTAAGTTGAAAGCACATACCCAACTGATCCACGCGTAAAAGTTCGCACACTAGACAAAGCGTCAGCTGATCACAGGACCGAGTTACGGAAAGTACGATACATCTCGACCATCCCCGTCGACTACGCTGCATGGACAATTGAGTAGATGCATGAATTCAAATGGCTTGGCACAGGAATGATTCATTGGTCGCGTTAATCACAGTAAACATTCCATCAAGCCGTCACCATCCCCAAATTTGAAATTCTGAACAGGTCGAACAAGGAGTTACCAATGCAAACGATGTTGAATAAACGATAGAGGCTGAAAAATGTGAAAACTGACAGGTAGCTGAGGTCTCATATTCATATGCTGCTATCAGCGCTCTCATGGATGTTGAGCCTAAACTCCAAAAGAAAATCGGAGATCAGTCTGAACAACTTCGGACAGAACAGCTTCACAGCAGCCCACATTAGTACGGCCAACTAGGAGACAGTCATTACCATACTGACGTAAACATCCAAAACATAACCAACGGCGCACAACTGATTGAAAAAAAAGGTTTAAGGCCTGGTAAAAAATGTTTAGGAAATTGATGAACCACGTTTTCATTGTTTAGTAAAATTAACTCTTAAGTCTAGAAAAATCACCAATAACTAAGTATGATACAAACCTTGGGAAAATGATCAAGCAGGCTTATCACGCGTTTCAAAAATGGGTTGTGCCAACGACTAGAAAATACTTATACTCTGTAAGTATAGTATAAAATGTGACATGGCGTTCGAATGGTATACGACCGACTCACGGACACTGTTCAAAACTATCTGCTGAAAAGCAAGTGATTGGTAGCATGGCAAACGTACATAACCGAATTACATTAGTCGTGAGGATTGTATATTTGCGTATACTTTAAACAACCAACAAAAACAACAACTTTAAGCAACCACCCGGACTCGGACCACGCTGTTGTGCGTGCCCGTTTTGATTTATCATTTGCCCAGAGGACCTACGCTCGTAAATACAAGGTACTTAACTGGTATTCGAGCGGTGAGGATGTAAAGAACGCTTACCGAAATGCGTTGGTGAAGAAGTTGCCCAGTTCGAATCAGATTAAGGATCCTAATGAACACTGGGAACAAACTGCCGAAGCCATGAAAGCATGCTGTAAACGGGCACGCTCCGAAAGAGCAGTTCAGTTGCGACAGAACTGGATTCCTGTCACGTCGATAAACCTCATGAACAAGCGTCGCTCGATCCCACCTGGTTCTGAATATGATGACGACCGTCGAGAACT
>LUCH01017243.1:0-70847 GCA_013368495.1 Paragonimus heterotremus
TGATAACAAGACTGATCAGTATTAACAGCTGACGAGGGCTGGAGATCACTCCACTGAATATGAATGTTTTCAAATTGGGCTCCTAAGTCTAACTACATAAACCCATTCTTAGGACAACTGAATCTCGGTTAGAACGATAATAGTTCAAGAGCTTCCAAAACTACGGAAATAACGCTCATCTGATTGTGGCTGAAGGAAAGGATGAAAAGACATTAAAACTGTGAAAGCAACTCAATCAAATCAAATCAACAGAACGAGATTATATTGCCCTAAGAATAGGTTGATGCAGTTAGACTCAGTACATAAACCTGGAAACCACGTACAAAATTCAACTGTTGATACTACCTCAACGAGATATCAGATATGTTACATGATCTCATGCCGTTCCCGTGCTCAAATTACTTGTAGCAGTCAAACTAACTGAAAAGTCTTTCGATTTAACAAACGACCTGTTGGTTGGTACGTGAAAATAACTGGTTACAGAGACATGTTTAAATTAACCCTAACCAGCGGTGTATAATTGTTTTTATCAAAACGCAGACATTTTCGTTAAAGATGTTCCAAACATAGCTGACTTTTAGTACCGGGCCTTCTAGCATCTTCCGCGGTTGATAATCATCTACAGAGTACATAATTCACAACGATTTAAGTTTTAAAAATGAACCTCAGTGTTACACGTAGTTCATTCTAGCGTCCTGAGTTAATGAAGGACGTTACTCTTCTTTAGATGGTATAACTCTCATAGTTTGTGCAAACCAGGGTAATTTTAAATACACTACCACCGTAGCAAGACCTCAAATCAATTCAAATATCCCTGTTGTGTCCTGTTAGATGAATGCATGCGACCAGCTTGTGCGTATGTGTACCGCGGGCTCGTATGCATGATTCACCGCTCATTGCATTCCAATGCGCCTCTCGGCCCGGTCGAATTTCTCATGTGACCTTCCTGATTGGACACGTGGGTATTAACCTGCTTGTACCTGTGTTGACATTGCACAGTCTACCGTCTCGGTGTACAATCGTGTCTGCTTACTGTTGTCTACATTTTCCCACGTTCATTTTTCCTTCATGATGAAATACAATACTGCTGATTAACCACACCTGTGTTTTACGCTTACGACTCAACATCTAGTCTACTCGTTGCGATGTATCATTTCCATGAATATGTGCCGTAGGAAACGTGGATTCATCACTTGGCATCGCTAGATACGAACATGCACATTGCCAGGTTTACTACAAGCTCACGATCAGTTCTGGACTGACATTACTATATAGTCATCTGTTGAGTTTTGAATTTCTTGCAAGACTACTGCTAATGAATGAACGGAAGAGGCGGTTCATGTGTCCTAGTAGCCTAGTATTACGCACGGTCTGGAGTGAATATATATACATACTTCGAAATGAGCAGAGGGGAGGAGGTTTCACGCGAATGTAGATAACGACATTAGACGTCGTTCTATAGGTATAACAATAAACAATTTAGATGAACAGTAGTCGACGACCAGATTTACAAACGCATATAACAATGCAGCGTAAACGTGATCGGTTGGCCACTTAATTTTGGCGGTAAGATATGTGGCGTGTTATTGTTCCCCAGATACACACTGCAGTAGGAAACCGCATATAAGTAATACAGTTGGACAGAGTTCAGTTGTTTACAGCCGATTTAGGGTTTATGTAAATCAAATGAATATTAGCGCATCACGGTTGCGCAAAAGACGATTAATCGTGTGAAATTCAGAAATAAAACTATGGTACTATAAACATATGAGTAGAGTAAATGTTAAATGAGAAATTGAATGCCACGACTAGATTTGTTACATGGAGACGATGCAGGTTTCAAACCCTATGTTGAAACTTTCTGAAGTGTATAAACTGAAAGTTATGTGACTTCACTTCGAACAAGACGATCGGAGAGTGTATGAGGCACTGAATCTGAATACGAATATCTGCGACGGAGGCCATCTCGGTATTGGATAAACGTTGGGTATCAGGATATACCAGATGTACGGCGCGATTTTCTGAGCTCAACTTATCTAGTGAAACAATCATATACGCTCGGCCCTGTTTGCCTACAACCGCAGTGATGGTCGAGGACGTTCCATCAAATACCAAGGAGTCACGGAACGTGTCGTTGCCCCATGCCGACTGCAATTTTGCCCGTGAGGTGTGGTGCTGCACTGCCCTGTTCTTCCCATATGTTCTACCTGGATGTTTCACCCATCAACATCACCGGTCCGATAAACCATCTTACGCAGAGCCGTGTACCGGACCACAAAATCCAAAATCCAAACCAAACGAATTATCCAACTGACACGCCGCCTAACCGAGTAGGATGAGAGAACAGGTGCAAAATACCGCTGCAACCATACCCAGATTAACTGAGTGTGGGTGAGTAGGGGTTGTGTGCACCTTTTCAGTGAGGTCGTTCGATGACGTCGACCCAGTGTTTTGGTCATCACGGTCCACGGTCACTAACATCTGGCAGTTCACACGTGTTTCTGCAGACGTTTTAATACTTGAAATGTGCCGCTGGAATTGGAACCGGCCTGTGCCAGTGAGTCTAAATAAGTAAATTACGATATTTCCCCCAACGGATTGTTCCAACACGAACGTTTTTCATTATCCGACAGACAGTAGAGAGCCGCATTCATGCACAAAACAGATTTACTAGTAAGTAACACAATAATTAAAACCTAACAATTTTTCCCCAGATCCTGAGGCACATCATGCTGTGGTTTTATGTTTGTCACGCCATTTGTGGACTTTGACGTGAAGACTCATAGCCATACTGCGAAACCAGTAAGCGTCGCTTAACACCCCTCAGTTGTGTCGCCTCATCACTAAGCCGTGTCGTTTCAGTACCTGTTAGGACACTTTATCTGTGATGAAGACAGCTCGTTGCGTTTCGAAAATAGGCATGGACAGGTCGCTCAGAAACGTTATCCCGATTGGGGTTTTCGGTGCTCTGGCAACTAGCTTCGTCTTGATAAACGATATATTCAGGATGCGAATGCCTCTTAGCTCGGGTCGACACAAAACTTTCGTGCCACGTAGGTTTTGGTTAGGTGAACACCACCTAGGATAACACATCGATACATGTGAGCACTAATCGAACTGAGGTCAGGGCAGTGAGAAAAAAGTAACGCACGTTTGTTCACAAAATCGTGCGAGCTACCTGGCTTAATTCAAAAGAATCCTAACTAACCTAGCCCACGGCTGTACAATACAAAAACGCGTTTACGTTTATCATGTGAATCTGAAGTTGTTTGAATGTGCTGAATGGGAGAAATTATCAATTACCCGAGACCGAATGTTTATGCCGAGACTAATCATATGACTGTCCCATCAAAAGCGGATGTACAATGATGTCAACAATTAAACGACCGAGCTGCAGCAGTGTGCGCCGTTTTATGTACGTGAACATACAAACATACAAACAACATTCAGATCCCCCTTAGTTCCGATTGCTTCTTGGGATCGTTCTCCTACGAACCATTCATTTGTTTGGTTATGCGGATCTACACCGCTTATTTGTGCACCTTGCATGAGCTACGGAAATGCCTCAGCTGATAAAATGTTGTTGACGAGGAAACAAATTTCATAGATCATGCTCAGAATTCCAGGAATACGAGGCCAATCAGGTACAGTGACGTATTTGCTAACTATCTCGATGAACGAAGAGCCGAGTAGAGTCCCATATTTAAAGTTAGTCAACCAGAACATAGCAATAAGCTTGAGATAATTTGAGCCAAACACAATGTTGTACCTACAAAGTAACCAGTAAATTCAGAATGTTGAACGCGTTGCAATTTGTCGTTCTCCTCCACTTAAAACGAAAAGGAGAACGGTGCCTAAGAAAACCGTATACGCTTGAAATGTGAGCTAATATAAAGGCATCACAATGTTAGAAGTTTTGTCACGCTGGAAGCTGAAGAAAACTGGAACCATACAAACAAATAATGCGTCTACTCCAGGTGAATTGGGCGTAACTGACGCGTTAGCATACATTGCGTAAAAGAATTATCTTGAACGAGTGATCGCAGAGATCAACATCACCGGTTGTTTAGTAGTTAGAACCACACGTTTTTTGAGGCTGAAGAGGAATTGTGACAGTTGCGCAGTACTGCTACGCCAACATTACTTGGTAAGTCAATACTTAATGCTAGCTCGACCTGTCTAATCGGACTTGATAAACTATTAAAGACGTACGCACTTTTTCTCAGCAGATCTGACGCTATCCATGTTCAGGGAAACGTGGTGCACCATCTTCATCTCGAACTGACCCTTAACTCTATATGGATTCACATTCTGACTTGAATGTTAGAATTCCGAGATAAGTATCCCAAGTCGCATACACCCAGTCTGGATGGATTCGAAACAGTCTACAAGGAAGAAAGGATATTCTGAGTCAAATAACACCATTCTGGCCTAGTTCCTTTGGTGACAGGAACGGTGTGGAGGTAACCATGTCCGAAGGACGTACGGTTCGTGGACAGATGAAAGGGAGATGTCAATACTTTTACTGCGTAAGACGTGAGTAGAGTAGTCTGGCAGCAACTTGGTTGTCGAAGACAGGAATTTGCGATTAGGAAAATTTTTGATTGAAACATGCCCGTTCCGGCAACAGACAGTGCCTAATAAATGGCAACGTTTCCTAGCCCATCCAGTAGTCACCAGCCGTTGAGTTAACACACCTATATTGCGTTGTTTAAACTGTGTTCTAAGACAAACGGCAGAAGATTTAGGGTTATAGTTAATTCTATCGTCCATGCAGTCACTTCAAAAATTCGTCTATTCCAGTGCTTGTCCCACTCTCTTTGCCAAACTCGTGTTACGGTATGTTAGGATAGAAGTATGTGATATATCAGCGGAAACAAGCTCCCACTTGAGTAGTCTGACATCCACTAGTAAGCGGCCTGGAAGAGTAATTTCAAAATGACAAAACTGTTTATTTTCTGTGATGCATTCGAAAAGTTCTAACGAGCAAGTACGTGCGCCTGGTTCCCTTGCAGTACTGGCTCGTGGCTTCGCTCGATGACATTCAGGTTAGCCTGGTTGTATCCTCTATACAATTCATGGTATCTCGGTTGAAATCATTGGACGTGATAATCCATAAACGTTTGAAAATTAGCCGACAGGCTGAGTTTACAGATGTTTGTATCCGGCTAGATTCGTGTATGTCCGTGTGATATGTCGATAGCGTCCTTTTCTAACGATCATTGGCGAATCTATAAAGCCCAACGTTTGGCAACATGTGAAGATGGAAGACAAGCCAATCCGTTCAGAGGAAGACTTGAGGAAAGTCCATAATTTAGAAGCAGATTGGTATGTGCATCTCAGATGAACTGTCACTGTTAAGGTGCGATTCGGATCTCGACGACTTCTTGAAAGATGAGACGTTTGACAAATTGCGTATGGCAGTAGCAGAGAAAAGCTTATGGCAGTTACTTTCCATGTGGTTAGCCCGTTAACTCACCTGGCTGAAAATCAGGTGTACGTCTTCCTTATACACTGGAACTGCACGTGTTCAAGACAGTCTTGACAGCCAGAACGCATAGTGTCTTACCAAAACTAGATGTTGCACAGAAAATCTGGCTGGTTGTGTTATGCATATCGTATTCATAATGAAAAATGTTCAGAAGATGTGTCGTTCTACTATTGACATTAATCGACCGAACATAATTGTTCCCATCTAATCACCCCGTTTGCTTTCATTCATGTTCGGTCTCGTGTCATGTACCACTGCTTTTCCTCCTGTGTCTTCACTACATGCGATAACTTTCTTCGTTTGGTTGTATGCAAAGCTGTGCTAGTCAACCTCTTTCACTCTCAAGTAGCATCAAATCTCACGTACTACCTACATTTGATGGATCAGCACGATACTCATTTGGTTGTTGACTTTCTCCTTATTGGTCAATGGTTAAATATTGAAGTTTGCTACTCACTGTGGTTACGTCTATGCACACTTTTGGATCGTAGATTTTGTTGTTGTTGTCGTTGGTTATTTTGCTTTGAGGTGAAATGTACAACCCCCTGTTGTTGCTCGGCTGCCACGCACAACTTTCAGTTGATTGCACACTTGTACAGCTGTTGAGTAGTTGAAGCTGGGTTTCTACACCTACGACTTGTTCTCAGTATCCCTTAAGTAAAATGTCTTTACTGCCCATATATTTTGTATCCTGTCCTGCTTTGACTCCCTACTGAGCCCGTTCTCTTGTAAACCACTGGACGGACTTGCAATATTCTGATGTCGTGTGGGTACTGCATTTGCTCGGTTTCCCAAACAGTCGGAAAGTATTCAAATTTATTTATGCGTCGTTGGTCCAGCTGGATATTCGGGGTTCTTATGGTTCACTTTAGTCAGGACCTGTCAGGTCTGTCACCAAATATTTGGGGAATTTTAGGCTTCCCGTTGACGACCGAACTGCGCAGTATACTTTTGTCTTCAGTCACATGAAATTACAAGCTTTAGCGGCCTTGGTTTGAAACTTATCAGGTTGAGTTGGTTATACTGTATAAAGGGGTTTTCTTACATAGGTGAAAACTGTAATTCTAAACGTTACTTCAAACAAGCAGTTTACAGTTCAAATGATTCGAGACGGCAAGCGGATCATTACTCGACTAGGATTTATTGTCTGTATTGATCCACTTCAATCAAGTCAAAAGTCTGTGCAATGATAGGTTATTATTTCAAACAAATTGTGGTTCAAATTAACAGCAAAGCAACTGTTTTGTGATAGTTGTGAACGGTAGTGGTGTCTATCTTTTTCAAATAAAATTTTATCATATACGTCCTGACCACATTGCACACAAAGTTCATCAAGACTATGAAGGTGTGCATCGCGTAGGTGATCACGAGGTGGGTACGGATAAAACGTTATTATCTGAGAACTGCTGCAAACTTCATTAACGAGGCAGCAATTTTGAAACTGGTCACGGGCGATATAGTTTATAGTTACCTGTGAGAGTTCGCGTCGAATTCAGCAAGGGGTGACCAAATGAACTGTTGTGTTTTGGCTTTCAAATGTATGTAACAACATCATTGTTATTAAGTTGACAGAATAGAAATAATGACAACTACATTGGGGAACGTGATATGGACCAGTAAACACAACACATTTGAGAAATGTATGAATTAAACAACAAGATGTTCGCACCTCCTTGTTCAAGCTTCATGAATGAAAAATGGCTCTTCCACAGTTCTGTCATTTCGTTGTCATAGCAATCTCTCAAGACGTAGTTTTAATTAGAAATGTAACAACCAATAACATGTTGTCAGAATTCACCAGTCAATCGCTTGTTGTACAGAAATACGAAATTTAGTGCCGTCCGTTTCAGTTGAATGCTCTTTGGACAGAATTTAGCAAAATTGGGGTGTGCTTGAAGCGTAAATAAAATGCAAGTGATTAAAGCAATGATCTCATCACATAGTTTGATATAATGTTTGATTCTGTATTCTATTCATTTTTGTGTAGAAACACGAGGATATCACTTGAATATCAAATATGAATTGGTGTTGAAAAGAACAGATTATGAGGTTTACACTCTGGTTAGTTAGTTTTTGTTTGTGTACAGAACGGACGTTGCAGTAATATGCGTTCACTTTTGGCAAAAACGATAACATTTATCATAATGATACTTTCTGGCTGCGCGTCTTATGAAAGTTGAAGTAGTTGTGTTCTGGATCAGCAGGTCGCCAGGATAATCGACTACAGTTTACGTCTAAACATTATTTTTTGGTTGTAACTAACCCCTCAAGACAAATGACTAGTGGCAAATCAACAAAGCACTTAGATCGGAAGTTCGGCGGAGATACTGACAAAATAACAGACAGGTCTGACGTGAAATTCATGTTCAGTCCTCAAATGTTTAAAAGTATACCGTATCGGATGGTGTAAAATTGTGATATAACTTAACTTTCATTCTCCAAACTGATTAGTAAATTTGGCGTCTTTGCATGAAGTACTAGATGACGTCACACCGAAAAGAACGCCATTACTTCAGTTCACTTCGGTTCTGACCAAGTGAAGCCTACCAAAAATCTTTGAGTTAGCCACTTCTTAAGTCTTGTGAACTTGTGGACTTTCTCAAAACTGTTCTTTCTTCTCAACTTAGGGTCTTTGAGCTTCTGAGGAAGAAGTGAGTATTTTTCGGTCGCGTTGAGCAACGTGCCCCTGTTCTGCTCAACTCGTGGGCTATAGAAGTAATCTTTGTTCGACAGGGCTAGGTTTGTGACGTCTTTTCTAACCAAAAATTAACAGTGTATCTATTGCTGAACATAGGTTGGAGCAACACACCTAATTTGAACATTTAACGAACAACCAAGTGTACATACTTACTTTCACGTGACTGCTCACTTTCGACTTGGCTAATCTGGTGCGCCGTAGAACCAACGCAGCTCTACTTGACACAGACGTTTTTGTCGATGTAACACGCATGGCTGTTCAGTGCGTCAAGCTGTCGAAAACCATTTAACAAATAAAATTTTGTGTTCCCCAAGTCTTTACACAATCAAAAATCTATTCATCAGTTCACAAATTAAATTCGGGAAGAAAATGGTATATCCGAATTTTTGATATATGGTTTACTGTGATTCAACATATGAGACACAACATGGGCCCAGCTGCACATCTGTAATGAAACAACGGTGAGAGTATGTATGCAGGTTTACTTAAACGAACAAACTTCATTCAGTGTATTTATGGATTCATATTTTATAGATACTGCCATTTCATTTGACGGCTAAAGTGTTTCTGCTTGTTAGTTTCAGTTGGTGTCATAAGTGTTCAAATGTAACCTGTACCGCCTAGTACTGAAACAAAATTGATGAACTACAGCTTATTGATTACTCGTTCACTTAGTAATAATCATTGGATCATTCTGTATTGCACTAAAATGAAAATGTTTGCTCATTTCACAAACCAACTGTATTCTCATGCCGGAGTATTCGGTAGGATGATGACATCAAGATATATTCGACTAATGAAGGCCATTCCTGTACAATCCCTTGTTGGCTAGGTCCTCTATGACATAAATCCATAAGTTGGCTGCCGGTACGATTCATGTTCAGCTGAAATCAGAGGTTATAAAACAGTCATGTTTCGAATGGATATATCCAACCACGGGGTAGTCAAACTGTTGTAAATATTATTATCATTCAGCGTAAAGGTAATGTGATAGGATAGTCGAATATCAGATCAGTTCAATATAATTTGGAATTTGGTGAGAAGAAATCACTAGGGATTTTACCAATATATGTTTGCGGCCGTTTTTGTAAGAAATGGACGCTTGTAAAAGTTAACTGTGTCCATGGTCAGCTAAATGAAGTTTATCTGAATGGGGAAAATTTGAGTAATGTAGAATGGTTTCCATTTCATGACATTGTGTTTGCTACATAATTTGCACGCAGCTTTTGTGAAATTGTATTCAACAGGCCAGATTTATTTATTCTGATATGTTCATAACCGTGTTGATGTTACATGGGTTTTCAAATATTTTGCCACAATGTGAACTAGAATTCAGCTGTCTGAACGGCCCTACTTTTAGCTTATGTCTAGCTTATGCTTATGAAATAGGTGATCCACAATTAGTGTTCGGCAGAACAACACATATGCCATAAAGCGGGCTAGATCTATGTATACAAGAAGTCAGAAGATAATGAATTTTCTTGTGTAGCATATATTCCGGAAAACAAACAAAACATTTTATAACTAGTGGCTGTTATGTTGAAGGTTTAGGAGATTTATTGATTAAATAAGTAAGGTATAGCGCGACTGGGATTTGTGAAGTGAGCAACTGCGCAAATGCATTCAGAATCAGAAGAACACATTGGAATAACAGAATCTGTCACTGTGTGAGAAGTGGAAATAATTTGTATTGGGTGGTAGCGTTAAATTCAGTCTCGCCGTTCGCAATCTCATAACATTCACTATCAAGTCAAGTTGGTAAATGTTCATGCGAATTTCTACTTGATGGTGTATGTGAATTTCAAGCATTTCCAAACATCAACCCCGTTCGCTTGATTTTGTGTGAATCCATCTTGCGATTATTCCGTCCGTGCTTACACACAAATGAACACTACTTACTCACCACGTAGGTGAGTTCATTCTGTTTAACGTTCACTATGATCGTTTTACGAGTTTGACTGGTGGCTTTCGAATATAATGGGTACCATGAGGGTGCTATGGTAGGTAGTAGTGATAAACCACCTCGATTAGTGTTGCTGAGTGATCTAACGATGTAACGCGGATGAACATGAAGAGAATAGGCGCTACTAATGAGGTCTAGTGAGATTAAAACCCAAATAAGTTCAGTGTTTTTATAAGGAGTTGGCTGGAAAGTGGAGTCCATTGCACAGCCTGAGATTTGTTATAAATAGTATCGAACGTATATAAATCAAACCCGTCCGTTAGTTGGTCTCAATGAACAGCTCTGTTCCACAGTTTAGAGAAGGAATGTTTGTTAGAAATGAACGGGAATTCTTGATCGTAAAGTAATTGCATGCACCAAATCGAGTGTTCGGATTAGGGTTTACTTATACAAAGAGTATTATTAGTACGGATTTGAGTTTACTTATTCAAAGAGTATTATTATTTCAAACGGGGTTGTTTCTCACCGTCCGGATTGCAGGTATGAAACTCCCTTGGATATCGAGGTATGCTTTGATTAACAGAACGTTTATAACCATAAACATGCTGACTGTGTTACAAGTTTTCTTGTTCTAAATCTCCATGGACTCATACGTCCATGTACTAACACGTCAGTTTATGTAATGCTGTTTGGTTAGAGTACGACTCAATTCAGTATACTTTTAGTAGTTTACATGTGTCCAAAGTCTCGGGTTGAAAACTTGGAAGTTGTGAGATATCCTTGCCAAATTTAGTAAAAGTGAAATCAAACAATTTGGGCGTTGCGTTCAACATGTTATTAATAACGTTGATATTGTCGATCCATTTATCAAACCTAGGTTGACTTCGACGTTTCAAATCGGTCTCCGTTCATACTTAGTAGATGCATGTCACCTGAAATCACCACGTCTTGTTTTGTAAGCACTCATTGTTTTGGATTAGTCGTCGTCTCTCTGTTAAGGATGACGTTCTGTATTTGGTTCACATGGTAAGGGTTGACGTCGTTGTACTGCGATGGGTTTGTCTGAAGGAAGTGTGTCCTTAATTTCCTTTGCTATTTGAAGTGCACATCTAAGTTACGTTATTTTATGTGACGGCAAGCATTTGCGTTCATCGTCGTTCTTTGTCGTTCAGAAATAAAGGTGCACAGATGAGTAGTCGAGATTTGGTTAATTTCAAGTTGAACGTCACCCACAATTGATCGCAGTTGTCGCATTCCTATGGACTTTCCAGTCGGGCCCCCTTCACACAGCGGAAGCACCAGACTCGAGTTTCCCTTTCATTAGAGCTCGTCAGTAGTGCATATCCTTGCCAATGGCTAAATCAGAACTCCGGCCACGCTTTCATTAAGCAGCCGTGTTGACTACTGCTCAATTGACCCCACGTTAGGCACGACCGAATTATCATTATTTGGAAAGTGCTTTGTTTTAATAAAATAGACTACGGTACTCGTTATTCACGCTCAGACTGATTAGTGGCTCCGTGTATTTTGCAACAAAAGTTTTCTTCAAAATCAATGCAAGAGGCAGGATTGGTGTCAGGAGCTATAATACATGAATAGAATCATCGTGCCAAATATGTCTGTGCAGCCAACAGTTAGCTTACAGCAAAGCGCTCTCCCTCGGACTTTAAACTCGATACAAGGACAACAAAGAACACATAATGAAACGAAAATGCCAAATTCTCAGTAAACATTCTAAGAAGACTTGAATGAGAAATATCCTGGAATCTATTTTTGACAGCTTTCCAAGACGAAACACAAGTTTTCAATACCATCGCAAACCACATGCATAATTTCGCATACTGGAATTATCATATGGGAACGCTGAATTGAATCCCCGATCACTCATCAATAGTTTAACATATCGCCTAGACCTCATCATCATAGCAGAAATGAACCTGACACAAAGGTGTTGTGGCTCGAGCAGCTGCTCGCCTCAACAGCGAAGTGGAATATCCTAGAGGGAAACGCTGCTACGAAGGTTGAAAAATAACAGAAGAAGTCTAAGCTGTGAAACCAGAAACAGTATGTACTCAAGTACGTCATTGATTGCGACACTTCGCCATCTCGGATAGCGTCTCTAACCAGCGGTTTGAATGAACGTGTGGACCCCAGCCAGGCAGGCGACACGTATCCACTTTGCTCAGT
Source organism: Paragonimus heterotremus (assembly GCA_013368495.1). NCBI lineage: Eukaryota > Metazoa > Platyhelminthes > Trematoda > Plagiorchiida > Troglotrematidae > Paragonimus > Paragonimus heterotremus. The sequence goes on from LUCH01017243.1 coordinate 12,280, forward strand.
AGAGCAGTCAGGGTCTTTACATTTCGTGACCACGTTGTTGCTTAACCACCATGTGGTTTCCCCCAACTGTTGGTGACCTCAGTATATAATGCCCGGTACGGTAAACGCTCAGCTGGCATACGGAGTACGTGACCCACCCATCGCAAGCTGTGTGCCGTAATCAATCGACCAATTGATCGCGTGTCCCGAACGTTCCGGAACACATGCCGGCGAACTGCTACATTGCTCACACGATCGGTCCACTTAATGTGGACGGGTTGGCGGAGACAGCGATGGTTAAACACAGCAAGTCAGTTGATATCTTCCTTGCGAACAGGCCACGTTTCCGAACCATAGAGCAAAACAGAACATTCACCAACATTATATACTTCTCCTTTCAGCGACAACCTAACGTCTTTTCGACGCCAGAGATGACGCAGTTTGGCAAAGACAACTCGTGCCTTTGCAATCCTCGCTGATATTTCATTAGCAATATTACAAGCTGACAAGATAGTGCTACCCAAGTATGTGAAACCGTTTACGGTCTCAAACGGATTACCTGCAATAAAGAAAGTAGGAGTGGAAATGCCCCAGTCTTGAAGCAACACTTTGCACTTTGAAGGTGCAAAGCGCATTCCATACAAACAGGCCCGGTCATTCATTTTATTCAACATGCCTTCCGCAGAGGTGTTAAGTAAGGTAATGTCGTCCGCATAATCCAGATCGGTCAATCTAGCACCAGTAAGAAGCTCAACTCCAAGCCTACTGGATTCCCGAAGCGCACCCTCCAGAATGTCGTCCATGACAAAATTGAACAGGAAGGGGAAATCGGACACCCCTGACGAACACCACTAGAAGTGATGAACGTCCCAGGCAGTTGTCCATAAACTCTCACCCTGCTTGCAGTGTGAGCATGCAGTGATCTCAACAGAGTCACGTATTCTCCTGGTACTCCCTAGCGAAAAAAACAGTTCCAGAGAACGTTTCAAGCAAATGAACCGAAAGTAGCTTTCAGGTTCAAAAAGACCAAGACCGTCGGCTGCCCATAATTGTGTCAATCGGAGTTAACAAACAGTAATTGTGCCTCTCATCGCAACGATCTGGCAACTTGAACATTACTCACAAGCGAAAGTGGTTAAGCGTCCACATACGATAAGTCGGTCGGGACTAACGAGAGGTCAATGGTGCAGTAGTCAACACGGTTGTCTTATGAAAGCGTCAACGGAGTTCTGGTCCAGGCATTGGCAAGGATATTCACTATTGACGAGTTCTAATGAGAGCGAAACTCGACTCTAGTGCTTCTTTTCGAAAGGGGCCGACTGGAAATTCTATGGGAATGCGACAGCTGCGATCAATTGTGGGTGATGTTCAACTTGAAATTAACCAAATCCCCTATTACTCATCAGTAATATAAAATATCGCCTAGCAGTTTTATTGAGATCGGAGATTCCAAACTATCTAGAACGTCCTAATCGCGGGGTTATCAACTGGAGTTAACAGACAGTAACAGTGTCTTTCATCGATCTTTCACTGATCATTAATCACAAGCGAAAGTGGTTGAGCGTTCACATATGATAATTCAGTCGTGCCAACGATGTGAACTTTCGTTTTAGAAAACTGAAGCATTGCGTCCGGTTGATTAGGTTTACCACGGCAGGAAGAGGATAAACTGGGATGGATATTAGCATTCCAGTTTATCCCATCAGTCAAATAATAAGCAGAATTGGGTGTTATGACTAAAGTGAGCAACATCATTTGAACTGAAGAAATTCAGGATGAAAAGACCGCCACCACTGGGGTAAACGGCATGAAATACACTGCACTGACTGCTTATGTCTTATCAACACGGCCCCAGCGATGGTCAAAATTTTCCATTCTACGTTCCGTAGTCACACAATGAATAGTTTGATCGGCTTGACGTTGTGACCAACCTGACTGAAACTGACAACGAAATACAATGGATGGATGTAAATTTTTTCGGATATTCGTGAACGATCAATGCATCTGTTAGAAAACGTTGTGCGTGGATGTTTCAGTTAACCCTTCCATTTGAGGTTATTGTGATTTACCTAACACTTATCAATTCCTGCGAACATGGCACCTTTTGGTCAATACCACCAGTTGCAGACGAATCACGCATTATTGGAACTTCTTCAGCTACACTCCGTTCAATTGTTGCTGGTACGCGCTATTTCGTACACTGTGTTTAATGTGTAATTGACGAGGTAGACAGGAATGTCCACGTCCCGGAACGTTTGTTTTCTTCGTGTTTCACTGTACGGTAAACACGTTGTCCTCTTCATCACTCCAGTTATCGTGTTAACTCAGAACAGAAAATCTTTCAAATATCCGAAAATTAATCACACGAATGGTCATTCCTATTTATAATGTGTGTTATTAAACTCAGAAGGGTTATGACCACTTTGCTTAAAAATTTAAAGAAATAACACTCTTGTTTCGTGTAAAAATCATCATCCTGTTGGTTGTTTACCCTCGGAAGTAGATGTATTTAGCTGCACCATTTTGAACAGAAGATAACAATGCAGCGTCACGATGATAATTCCATGCCAATTTCGCACAGTTCTTGCAACAAAGCTCAACAGTCCATGGAATAATATCATCCGATGAACCGGTATGCACACGATTTTTATGTATAAAGCCAATAACATCCCACAAATCTAGGTACATTAAACTGTGCATACAGCAAACAACCGTGACCAAAGTTTATTGCCAAACTGATCGAATTTTGTGCCACAGTTAGAATGAAATGATTGCCTCGACGTAAAGCCAAATTTCCAAGTTACAACTTTGAACAAAAAAGTTGCAAACGGCTTTTGCGCGGTTCACCTCTCGATCACATTTCGCTGCATCCCGTCAAGTACATGCGTTAGTCCGAGTGTTTCTATTGTACTGTTTGATGAACGTTATGAAGCCAAACAAAAAATCAGCAACTACTCACATACACACATCAGCATTAGTTACCATAACAATTCAGTACTGATCAACAAGTCTTTCTGCACACAGAATGCTGGTCTCCATTTTTTAACTACTAATGCGCTCTTGAACTGCAGAAGCCTTTGATTTATTTAGAAAAGATCTAGTGGGAAAAAACCTAAACTTCGGTGTGATTCAAAACAACATGTGCAGGCGCAGAGAGTGTTATGCCAGACGAGTTACGAGACCTTACTGCAAGCGCATAAACATCAAATTTGGACCAAGTTACCCACTTAATCCAATATGTCTTGGGGACTCCACTATATTCTCCAGGAGAATGACTTCTCAAGCTGGATGTCTTAGCCAATTCACTCTGGAATCCACCAACCATATAGTAAGGCATTATTGAAAACCAACAAGCCGTTGCATAAGGTATCAGAAAGGCCGTTCACCACCACCCGAATCCCAACACTTCCTTAAAAACATCACTAACTCACAGTGCTAAATCCTACATTATTTGTCATTCCGCTTGTAAATACCAAGTCACTTATGTAGGTAGGAGGGAGCAACGAGCCGCAATCGAATGCGTAAACAGCTAGTGAATATTAGTGTCTCAACCTGGTAAAGAATCGACGTCGTTGAATGCTCGTCAACATGTAAACTTTAATTGAACCTGGAAGAAGCCTTTCGGTTATATTACGCAACAAGAATCGAAGGCTTTGCTGGTAAGTAGAGTTGATGGCAGTTAAACAATGAAAACCACTCTTCTGTGTAAAAAAAAACATGTTCATCGACACTAGACTTTCGCGATGACTAACGTTTACTGATGTGCGTGTGTGTGGTTATTGACTTTGTTTGACTTCACAACATCCATTTAACTGCGCCATATAAGTCCGCATACTGCATAAGGTACCCGATAAGTTGGTCAGTAAAACAGTCTGTAGCTACCTATGTAATACTGAATCATGGTATATTTCTAAATCTTGCAATATCCGAACAAATCGTTGCACCTACAGAGATAAGTTAATTATACATTTCCGGGAGCCAAACAGGGTGTACCCATTCCCTACTCCGAGTCCATGCTTTCTACATCTCCCTGCTATCAGTGGAAGTTGTGATGATGTAAGTGATTATACAACAAACCACGGCTGGGAGTTCTACTGGAGACATTATTTGGTCTGTTACTTGGTACTGACTGATGGCCACTCTCTACATGTCGTCCAGTCTAGAACAATGGTAATTGTTGAAAGGGTGAGAAATATATTAACAATAATTGTGCTGGTGATTTCGTGTTATATTGTGTGTGTAACGTTGTATTTAACATGCATTCAAAGTCCGAATCTGATAACCAGTTGATTGTTGAACGTATACAACGGGGAAAAACACAAAATGATTGCATTTCTAAAAGGGAATGAGAAAACCAAACAAAGGCGTCAACAGCACAGCTGCTTGTGGGTATCCAACCTCCGATAATGCTGTGACGGGGATTATTTCGGTGTACAAACAGTCAATAAACGAGGTTGTCTAAAATGTTTCTCCCACAATTTGCTTGCTATGTTCATTCGATCCAAACTAATTGAATCGGGCAAATCGCACCCAATTTCCCGGCATTGTTTCCATCGATTTCGGTAGACGTGAATCCACATAAAGTGAGAGATAACACTGTTTTCCGATCTCGTTGTAGTAGAATGAGAAACATTCGTCTAGTATTCGGCATCTGTAAAAATTGCACACATGCATATTAGGTTAGTTGTGAAGACGTGCACTAAGGAAAATTTCAGTCAATACAGGCAAACCTAATCACTTTTCGTTTACACGAAAAAAAATGGGATATAAACGAAAGTGATCAATTGGTTTTAGTGTTATAACTACATTAGTGCACTACGTTGTGTTATGAGTTGTTTGCTTGAAGAACCGTGTGTTTGGCTTCATTGCGACGTCTGTTTGGTTATCATGTCCACGGTCTTCACAGTTGATAATGGATGTCCATAAGCAGTACAACATTTCATTACACAACCGTTAACCAAATCAACGTTTAGTGTATCGTACACAATTTGCAGCTCGCAGTAAAAATATAAAAACATACTTGAGATCACATAATAAAATTGTTGTATTCGGTATTCGACGAAAGCATCCAGTCGAAAGACTCGCCTCCATGAAAATATCGAATGGTTGTAATGGTGCATTTTCTCGAAATAAACTCATTCCCGTTTTATCAGAAGGTGAGTCTGTACTCAATTCACATAAAACAGATCGATTCCGTATGTCCTGAAAACGATCGTGGAGAGTAGCGTCAAATGTTACAACTATTTGCTCTCCATACCCTGCGGGCTCTGCATCTGCCCAGTTAAGCTCATCTGACATCAACCATTTCAGTGAGTATTTTGATTCATGTATTTGCCAATAATCTTGAGATGAGTTCCTGCTAGACAACAGGCTGTGAATTCTTGTGGGGTAATGCGTACTGTTTATGACGTATTGAAAAATCTTGGTCACGTTCGTTCCAATAACAAGTAAACGCAACCCGCGTTTTAAACCCTCCAGTTGGCATAACCTATGAGCATCACAATAACTAACTTTGTCTTCGATCTCGAGCACGCAAATTCCGTTACTCATATCAACAAGGTCAAGTGGACAAGCCAAGCTTTTAAAGACAAGTAGGAGAACTATGTAAACAGTATACATATCTATTTCACACTTCCCTTCTAGTGTTCTGAGCAATAAACTTTCTGTTATACATTGGCCGTGACGCACATGATTCGCTACGTGAACGTCATTCACTAATTGGCTTGTTATCTGGCTGAATCGAAAATCGATGATTGGTTGAATTTGGTTTCCCAGTGCACAGAGACTTCAATAAAGCTTATCGTAAGTCATCTGTTGTAAAGAACGTCATAATCAGGCCTCATTTGCCCTAAAACACCTCATTGGAATAAAATGTCGTTGAAAGTCGAGGGATTCTCATATGTCCTCTCTACTTTGACTGGTACGTGTGTAGTGCTTATGCAGAGAATCTGTCCACTGTTGAACTATACTACGAAACGAAGCCGTTCATTTGATTGAGCTTTTCCATATGACTACTGGCCGATGCATTCTGAGCACCTGTGTCATACTTGAGTAGTATTTAAATATACTCTGGGATTAACCGCTTGGTTATACAACCCAATGCATCAGCTGCACAGTGTGTCGCACATTTTCCTAAGCAAGCTGCCAACCGAGTTCACATATTTTTCATCTAACTCCCGCAAGCAAGCAAGTGAACATAAGTGAAGTGGAACCTCACACTCTTTTAAGGAAGGAATACTGTTGCCCGATGACTGCAGTGAAGGTTTATTGTTTTAAGTTGCTAGGGTAAGATGTGGGTGCTTCACGGGTCATATCGATGAATACTGGGAGCCTAATGATTTGGCAGTAAAAACACGACACAGACTAGTAGTCATAACTGCTTGAAAATTGGATGCAGAAACTGTCTAGTAAAGTAGGCTGCGCGAAGTTTATACGCTCTAAGTAGCAGTGCTAAATGTTGAGTGTTTTGATGGATGTAAATTAAACACTAAGCAGTTTATAGCTCCGCATTCCGATAGAATGTTTTTCCGGCCCTCCTGTACAAATGTATCCAATTCGGGTTTCGTCTGTGTGAGGCTCCTTACCGCCGCTGCCGTTCCAGTTCAGATACGAGCATTTTGCTAACTCAGTGACTGCCTTAACATCAGAAATAACCGATTCGTTCCATTCACACCTCCAGCTTTGCTCCTCTCGGAGGGATGCGCGGATCATCTGAAACGTCTAACAGATTGCCGAGAGATTTCCGCAGGTTTCTGTGAAACATGAAAAGTAGTGTGTTCATGCAAATAACCGTCGATGACCAAAATCTTTCCCATGTAACTTATTAATGTCAACGTAAGCTAAAGTAAATCAATGGAAATTAGATTCTATTAGTCGAGCGGAAAGGTTACAATGAAGCATTAGACGCAAATTGGGATCGATTTGGCAGAACATGTCTGACTGTTTGGTCACTGACATATACGTATTTAGGTGGTCCTTAAATGAGGGTATGCATGGTCACATCAAACTTACTAAAACGGTCTAAAAGGTTAACTTGGTTGGTCGAGTGTCTATTTGGAAGTTTACAGAAAGGGTAATCTGAGAGGGCACGTGACATACTGACTTCCAAGCAGGAACCCACTTTCACCGACCAGTTAGTCACTAATGAGGAGAGATTGTTTATATCCGTTACGTGATACAGACGACGAGTTAGGTTGTCTGATCTGAGTCACAATACTTCTGGCGATTTATCTACGACAAACATCAGAATCATCTGGTGTCATGCTGTCTTGACGACCGTGATCCTTTGGACTTTATGCATTTCGTTCCTCACGCGTTAGAGCAAAGTGTGAGTAGTGTAGTTAACTTGATTGAAAATGTTTCATTTGTTTGAGTAATCAAATCACGTAAAGTCTACATTAAGTGTCTGGAGTCCGGTCGTAACGATCACCATTGTACTATACGGATATAGAATGTATAGTTAAACAACGTGAAAACACAGGTTTTACGAGCATCATGTTCGCACTTGTAACAGTCCAAACTGAACTTTACCCGTTGAAGGGAATGGTGGCTATGAAACACGTGCTAGCTAAGTGCGGTGGGTGTCAACCGCTATTTTGACAAATTCGTGGACCAGTGTTTGCCTAAGTATCAACAATTGATGTGATTGATAATGTGCATTCATCTGAAAGAGCAATTCTGACCTATTAACAGATAAGAGAGTCGAAAGCGTGTGCGTTACGATTATACGTTTGTTGGCTTCCAGATTCATGCTGTCCATTTGCAAATTGAATAATCCTAGTCAGCTGACTGATTCACGTTGGCTGCTGTGAAGTTTATTGGATATGCAGGGTTCCGAATGCCGTGAGTGCGATGTAGATTACAAGTGTGTAGCACTAGACTTGAAACTCAGAGAGCTACCAGCTTCCAATAAGGAGAAGTTTTTACCTCGTCTGCTGTATGATTTCACCCATTAGGAGACAGCCGCCAAATAATGGTAACAACTGATAATTGCTTGCTGTCCTGAGTGACTCAGTAGACGTTTATTGAAAAAAAAGCGCTAATTAATTTGGTGGTAGAAGTTATTCAAACAAATCACAGCGTACGGCCGTAGCCATATATTAATATCCCTGATAATTGTGAACAGTGATGATGCTGTTCGTAGCTCGGGTTGGTGATTTCGCTATTGGTATGTTCGCCGAGTTTGACATTTAGTTTGCAAACGTTTCATCACCAAACGAGGTGACATCTTTAGTGTGTAAGTGTTTCAGCGTATAGATTTTTGAGCGTGGAATTTGGTGATGCTCGATGGGTACCTGCCCTTATAAGCAAAGTGAGTTAACGTGACCTGAATTCCGGTTGGTCGCTTTCTGTTGTTCATGACCTTGGACCTGACGGACCATTGGTTGATTCTTGTTGCATTTGAAGTTTGACCTGATGTCCGATTGGTCATTTCCTGTGATTCTTGAGTCTTCGAGCTGGAATCGGATTAGTTGTTCCTTGTTGTTGTCTTCGAAATTTGACTTCAAATCTGATTGGTTGGTCCTTTTAAATTGATTCAGTGAGTCATTTATTTGTCTCGGAATTCCATCACATTTATTATCAACACGAATACACAAACACGAATTATTTTTCAAGAGACACGATCAATTTTCTCTGATCTCCGTCCTCTAAGATGAAGATGGACACACCTTCAACTTGAATACCGCAGAAGTCTTTAATCAGACGAAAACCAGACATGCAAAAGAATTTCTGGACCGGGTCAATAAACAAACACCTTGAGCTGAACAAAATCTACGAACTAATACAAGCTGAGGGTTTGAAGAGATGTAAACACTGTCAAGCTAAGATGCCGGTAAATCCTAGCGGAGCAACTTGAACAGATCAGCCCAAAGTTGAAACCGGCCAACGAATAACCAATCGGGTGGAATTCCAAAACAAAGAAATGACTTACTGAATCAATTTACAAGGACCAACCAATCAGATTTGAAGCCAAACTTCGAAGACAACAACAAGGAACAGCTACTCTGATTCCATCCAACGCGGTAGAGATCGCAATTCGGTTGCGCAATTCACTGTTGTGCACTCAGAAGAAATTTGTATAAGCCCTACGGTTTTCATGGCCACCCGTTATTGACTCGACACGCGCGGTGGTTAGTTTTGTCACCCAAATGCACTACACCTCACAATCTCGTGACGCAATTATGTGACAAATTGCTTTTGATTTTGATAGCTTGACAACCATGATTATATAAAATGTTATGTAATTGGCCCGATGATGAACAACCGAAAACAGACTGTTCGCCAAAACACCCTTTTGTTTCTTGAAAAAGGCCAATAATAGCGTGTAAGATGTCTTGCGCATTGACATTTCGTTCGCATCTCATCGGTTACTTTTGCGAAATTGACATACAAATTTTATAATGAGGGGGCAAGCAGCTAGGCAAAATCGATCTAGTCATGAGACAGTCAATCAGGTGACCAAAGCGAAAGCAGTAAGATGCAACTGAAGCGTACTGATTATCAGGAGCATGAATAAAATTGCTGTGGGTCAAATGGCTAATAGGAGTCCAAAGAGAGAGAGATGGTTGGAAACAAAACAAAAATCCATACAGATCAAGTGGAATTGGTGAGATAGGGTTAGAAAATCTATACGGATCAAACAGAATTAAACAATAGTTAGATGGTATGAAGAAGAATACACGGGTCTAAAAGGTTTGGGTTTAGAAAAAAGGAAAAATACGAAGGTAAAATGGAATCAAAGAGTACTAGTTGCATTTTTACCAGCATAGCGCAAGGCTAGTCACCAAATGTTTCTGGGTGCATAAGGTGGGATTCAGCCGATGTATTGAGACAGCTTCCGCAATATTGAGAGCCTGTTTAAGTTTCGGTCTGAAAAACACTCTAAAGGCAGTCTTTGGGTCCACTGAATGTCCGGTCTGTAAAAGGTGCTTTGTAATGGCATTGACGGCACAACCGACTCCCGAATTCAAAAGCCATTTCGGTATGTGTTCGCTGATGCGTGTGCCAAGGTGGACTAAATGAAGTTGGCGTGGTTCTTTAAACTTGTATCTAAATGGACAGGTTCAACACAAGCCGAACGCCGACGTTTGTCACAAGTGCAATCAACACCATTCCATTTGTTTTATGTACTGAGGCCTAACATTCGAATATCGCAATTAATTTGTGTTTGCAAGCGTAACATACAAGCCGGCCGTTCTTACTCTGATTTTCCGTCATGCCTGCGGACCAAGTATGAAATAACGTGGAGACACCAGGGGACAGTGTTCTTCCAAAGTAGGGGCCCTAACAACAGACCTGAAAAGGAAACAACACAAAGAAGCATGAGCCGTAGACCCAGTAAGCCATACACACGACTTACGCAGAGGTAAACTAAGGCGGCATCAGCAACACAGCAGCACACTCTGTCAAACGATTCAAATTCAACCCGTGTGCGCTTGCTGGTTTCGACCATACGTTACACCAGGCGGCAGTTCTCAACAACGTTGATGGTTAATTCACTTTAGAAATTGCTTAACTACTTTGGGAGTTATTATTAGTTAAATATGATAGAGCAATGCCAATTTTCCGTTCAAGTGATACGTTAGAGGTGAACGGTACTACCTGTTTTTGAAGCCTATCTCGTTTATTGTCAGCGTTGATTCATTCAAACAACCTAGTACGAGATGACAGCCGGCAATGTACCTAGCACATTAGGTTATATCAGCTTTCACCTGTATATCCGCTAGATTATGTTTGTGCCAGACACATCATTCAGCCAGTCAAACTATATTGTGAAAAATTCGGTTTACTAATAGACGAATACAAATGCTTTGGCCTATATGTACCAGGTGCAAATCTTCTATGGCTTGCAATTTTACCAGTATCCCCAAGTCGAGTCAACCACAAATTTAACTCATCTTGGAATATGAAACCTAGACCTCCAACGAACTCATATATTCTTTATGAGTGACACATTGATGTAAAACTCAGACAAGTTGGAGAACAGCTACAATCAGCAGAAACCTAAGAAGAACCCCTAAATCACCGGACTATATGATTTCAAATTGACCATCACCTAAAACTGCCCAGTAGGTTTGATGAGATTGAAGATTTTGACCTGTCTAGGAAGTCTTATTCGCGGGGTTATTCATTAGAATTAACAGAGAGTTACTGCGTCTCTCATCGCGACGATAGGGACACTTGATCATTACTCACAAGCAAAAGTGGTTGAGCGTTCACATATGATAATTTGGTCGGGCCTAATGTGAGGCCAGTAGAAAAGTAGTAAACATGACTGCCTTATGAAAGCGTAGCCGGAGTTCTGGACCCGACGGTGATAATGGTGTGCACTACTGACGAGCTCTAATGTGAGTGAAACTGGAATCTAGTGCTTCTGCTGTTAGAAAGGGGCCGACTGGAAAGTCCATAGGAATGCGACGGCTGCGATCAATTATGATCGATGTTCAAACTGCCACTAACCAAATCCCCAACTACTCATCAGTACTCATCAGTGATGACGACTGGGTTTGTGTAGAATTCGAAGTGACCGAGAGGTAACTGAAGAAGCATAGGATCTGACGAGCGCAAGGGGATAACTACACTTGAATCTGGTTGAGGATTTGGGAATAAGTTTAGAAAGATGCTGATTAATTGAGTGAATTCTGTCAACTGAGATGTGAGATGTTAAATGTTTGTGTGTTTCACTACACGAAAATTGTTTTTTTTTCCAAAGAACCGTTCATAACAAGTACCAATACATCAGGGTTTATGGGTCTTGAAGAGAACGTGGTTCGACTTGATGAAATACAATGGGTGAACATTTCGTTTAGTAAACTTGTTCAAACGCACGGATACATCGACTGAACAATCGATATTGAATGGAATGATTTGGTGACTGCAGAATATAAAGTTGGGTCGTTCTGTTTCGTAAGGAGCACAGTTCTCATCAAGTTGTCACGATATGCTGATGTTCACAACGAGTCCCAGAAACACACTATTAAAATATACTAAGCTTTCTGTGTTTACACGAAGTAATGAGTAATTCTTGTTAACGCGAAGCTCTCGCAAGCTCAAAGGCAACAGTTCAAAATTAAATGAGCAACCAGTCGACATCGATGGCAGGGAATGTCGAGCGAACTGCATCGATCTTGAGTGATCGAACTGCATATTTTCCATAAAACCACAAACGTATATCGCTCAAAACTAGTGGTCATATCGCAACAATGAAACTAGTCATTCAGTCAACGAGAACCACATTGCAACCAATCACACACTGCTGGATGAAACCAATCAGGGAACTATAATTAATTGGCAAATCACTTGCGCCATGGCCGATGTGTAAACAGGTATTTATTGCACCAACTATGAAAGGCGATTCGTGAACACAGCATGTTCTCTTTATTCATTCCAATTCTACTTGCTTCCTTAACTGGAGGCCAGAACTGTCCATTGGATCTGGTCGATAGTGGGAACCGAGTGTGCACGTTAGAGGTTGCGGGAGTTGTCAACTATTGTGATAGTCACAGGATTTGCCAGAGAGAAGGGCTCAGACGCGGACTACGTCTGCTTCTTATTGGAAGCAACATTAGCAAAATCTCCAGGTACATGGTGAACGTCATGAATTATCACACAAGAATTCACAGTCTGTTATTCAACCGGAATTTGTCCCGAAATGGTTGGCAAGTGCATGATTCGGGATACACCGTTCGGCTAGTTATGGAAAATGATTTGCGTTGGCTTGTCACAGAGCCGAGCAACTTTGGGGAACAGGTGATCTCAATAATGTCTGGCTATGCTCATGATAATCCACAAGACTACATGAATCGATCAGTAGTGTGTGAGTTGAGCGTCCAAACACCGTATGAGTCAGTGAGCTATTCTCTGTTCCGAGCAAATACACCTTTAAAACAGTTCAATTTGTTTTTGGAAATGAGTATGTCGACTGGATGCTTCCGTCAAATCCCCGCCCCATCACTCATATTCTGCGGCCTGAAGTAAGGTTCCATGCTTTTTGAGTTTCCTAGTCAAACTGTCTGTACACCGAACATCGTATAATCTGGGTTTACAACACTTATGATATCCGTACCTTTTCAGACAGTTGGATGATCGAATGATTGCACTATAACGGCAGAACTGTATTTCTTGATTGAATGCAACGTAACTACAAAACCTTAGTCGTATATAATGAGGCAGGCCTCCCCACTGCTATTTGTGTAGTGGGTGAACTACGTTAATCCACAGGAAATACTTTTATCCGATGTTGTACGTGTCGATTGAATGCCCGAGCTGAAAGTTGTTCATAATGTGTATGATTGTTGTCAAAACGAACTACATATGCCTGTGTGTACTTATTTCAGATGCAGAATGTTAGACGAATGTTACTCGTTCTACTACAACGGGGTCAACAAGCAGTGCTATCTCTCGCTGTACGTGGACTCACGCCTACCGAAATCGATGGGGTCAACTTCGGGAAATTGGGTACGGTTTGCCCGAGTCAATTAGTTTGGATTGGAAGCTATGTATACCGTTGTCATGTGCGTGGAGCCGTTGTATATTCTTAATCCTCAATGTGATTTCACCATTGTTTACATACTGCCGACATGTTCTCGATTAATCCTCCAAATATTTGTGTTCTGTTCTGAGTTGTCCTCATTTTTGTCGTTCATATGTTGTGTTCGGTTTTTAAACGACATTTACAATACAGCTGAGTTCAAACGGCTGATCTTCTTCCCATTGTCACTGTTTATATTATTTTCAATAATAATGCTCGAAACTGGTTATGCAGTCTAAGCTATCCTACAATCAGTAATGGTAAATAACTTCGGGCTCCCATGAGCAATGTATTTTTTAGACGTAGAGAACCGATTCTCTCACCATTGACGTAGTTTTCTGGCAAGTAAGAGTCATTGTCGCTATGTAACCTATGAAATACTGTTTGACGAGTCACGCTTTGACTTTCAAGGCACAATCTTCAAACTGAATGAACTCATCATAAAATAACGTGATCTTACTGTCTTGGGTTTTTCGTCTGGTCGCTTCATGATGGTGTAGGAAACAGTGCGATAGAATGTGCAATGAAACTTGATCGCAGGTCACTCGGCGTGTGAAAGCCGGTTTTGAATCTCGAGGCAGGTGCTGTGTTGACTTAAAGGTATATTAATCGGGTGAGGAGAACTCTCCTCGACAGCGTACGATGGTGAACAAATTTGGCAAGCTCACTGTTAAGCCAGTTTATTGATTATCTTTGGATATCGGCACAGTGAGTGATAACTGACTTTCTGAATGACTGGGTCTCTTCCAGATTTTGTGTCAGAGTAGTACCGTGAACAAAACTCATGCACAGACAAAATAGTACTAAAAAATACTCATGTTCGACTTTATTTGCAACAACATTCAACACGATTCAAAATTTGAATTGGTGTCCCATAAAATTTCAACGGTTGTTTTATCAGCCAACAAACATGATAAACATGTTTTGAGGTTTTATCAACTTCCATGAAGCGGAAATACGTTATTTTTGCAACGATTTGATAAGCGGCTACGTACGTGAAGCTCATCCACGTGAGTATTTTGGATGAACAAAAATGAGAACCTCAAAACCAGATGATCACAGTGCATGCAACATTAGAAAAAATACCCTGCGACTGGTTCCACAAAAAAAGGAATAGTTCACTCATTTTTTGGTTAGATTCTGTAGGGAACCTACTCGAAACTCGGCCCATATTTAACTGCGCAATTCATCGACTAACAGTTCACCTTGATGAGAGATTTGTGCGTCACAGGTTAATTTTATACAAATCGTGAAATAAACATGTTTGGATAAACACGATCCTGAGATGTAGTACGAATTACAACACTCCTCGTCGAGACCGGAATTTACACTCCGACCGTTGTTATTTAAACACAACGTTAGTGACCTCACAATAGGCATGACCGAATGCTGATTCCAGAACGCCGAACCACAATCTTGTGTGGATAGTGTTCAGCTTGCCTGATCATTCTGACAGGATATTAAGCAGAACCGCTCCGTTCAATCCAATAAGTAGCCTCATGTCCAGGACTTCTCAGTTAGACTAAAGTTACTGTCTTTCTTAAACCAACTGCGTGTGAATGAAATTTCGTGGATAACAGTTCTCTTAACGGTCGATTTCAGTTAACAGTGAAGAAACAGTTATTTACCCTACCTCATGCGTTACGTCGCTATCAAGTTTGAATAGCGTATTAAGTGTTCCACTGTCAGGAATAAATTGCACAGCCCAGTGAGACATTAAAAGAAAATGTACGTTCTTCCGACGGAAGTTGAGTGACGCATGTTTCACCAACGATGTCAAATTCAAGTCGTTGGAAACGTGTTAAAATTAATGTAAAAATTTGCTCGAGTACGGCAACAAACTCTAGTTTGCTTGCGCTTGTGGGATAACGTACAATGATTGGCCAAAATAGACTATCAAGGGTCCCAAAGCACAGGCGACCAACAGACAAGGACAAACCAACGAAATGCGACCGGGTCAGTGTTATATCTGTCTAAGTACCCGGCCCTTGGGAAGACCAATTGGCTGCTACCAATTTCATGGCGGCCCGTAAGAAGGCTCTATTCACGGGGGTAAGGAGGATGCAATAAAAGTTTGAGCAGGTGAGTGAGATTCAATGACTGGAAGAGGCGAGTTGCAGAATTAGTACATTAAACGCAGATTCTGCGATTAACACTAACAAGCGTCTAGTTAGAAGGGGTCACGGGAAAGAGTGCGAACGCTTCAACTGAAGGGAATTTTAACTTTCAAAAATGTTCAACAGAGAGCTTTAGAGCAAAAGCTTAATGAAAGAAAATGAAAATGAAGTTCATCCCACAAAATAATGCGCTGCACATGTTATTGAAAATCACGAAATTCAATGGTTGAATAATACAACTAGGGTAGATATCAGGCTTGTGAAAACCTTGTGAGGTGAATTTTGAAATTTTGCAACAATCATCTCAGATACTAGGTCTAATTGGTATTGAAAAGCTGTCCACAGATTTGTTACACCAACAACTATTGATGCTGCTTACGATGATTATTTCGTTAACTGCGTGCTGTTATATATGGTTTCCGTATATTCGCAGAACACGGGTAAACAGACTTAAATTCATCTATCACTTCTATGTGATGCATACTCCTTTTTGAAAGACTAACGTTTGAGTGTGACTTTGTCATGCAACACCTTATGGTGGTGTTTCAAACTAATTTACTTTGTCTAATATGGTTAGTAACTGATATTGTAATCATAGCATTGTAGCTAAACACTCACGTTAAACAATACAGAAATGATTTTGAAATGATCATCCTACTTGTGGTATTTCATAGTGAGAACATTCTCAATCGGAGCAAAATGTTTCAGATGCTGGGTGCATATTCATCTTGTGTCCACTATTGCCCCACAAAAGTTACGAGTAATATTCAAGTGAACTGGCGGTCTGTGTTTTGTGAACCGAACGGAGATTGTGTAATTATGCCAGTGTATCAATTTTATATAGAAGGCAATAAAACACTAGTGGTGGGTAGTCTACACTAAGTAAGAACGACTAGATAATGAAACAAAAACTGTACATCACCAACAAGTAAGTGTTCGTAAGTTCCAGATGAACTGTCCATTCAGAAATGTCACATAACCAAGTCCAGCCAAACACGTGCACAAACAAAATGGCTTGTAATGAATAGTAAATAAGGCAAACGTTTTCATGGCACAGACATACACCTACAGGATTTTCCTAGATGCGCAAAGGTAACTGGCCACAACACTGAATTCGCGTTATTAGGCAGGGAATAATTCACAACAATAATCCCGACGCTCACTATGTTTATGTTGCTCATCCGGACATGTCGAATCCTCGCACTATCCTTACCTTTTGCTTCTGTAATCAAACTTACTTCCAGTAGACTTTATTTGTTGAAAAGATTGTCATTAGTTCTTGTAGTTTTCGTTCACTGCGAGATGAGGTCAACACAACTCTCCAGAATGCTGTCTAGACCAGTTGATGACTAACCTGTAATACTCATCTATGTCATCTCATGGATTTGATCATTTGTTTATAGTGTAAATGACCAATACATTGCAAAGTTGCTTCAGACATTCAGGTGGCTTTCTGCGAAATAGTGGTCGATGGAGAAGATGCAAGTAGATTGATGCTAGGATTGATTTCTATGTTGTTGAAACATGGACAAAGATGATAGCGAAAATACATATGTATTTTGAACAAAAATTCTATTTTTCGTTTAGTTATTTAATGTAATGTTAGCACCATCATATGACAAGATCTGATGTTCTGTTCAACTCACTCAAGTTCATAGAAATCTATTACTTCGTCGGCATATTTTTAAAAACACTAGGGATTAATTGCACAATAATACAGACAACACTCATAGCACCACTCTTCCGTGATACAAATTTTCGATAGTTTGATGAAAAGGAATAAGTTGTAGAATTTTTTCCAAAAAACTGGTCGCTCAATCATTTTTAGCGGTTCTGCCTTTTAAAGGGGCACCATATTGACTTCAACTTGAGTCTTTGCTATTATCTGTTTATCACGCGAGCTACTGTTATTATTCAGCTGATCAAGTGAAAATCCACTGTTGCTTCTACTTCTATTGCTTAACATATGTTGATAAAGAAAACATCAACGTCCTTGATCCATTCTTGATCCATTCGATCGACTCAATTGTTTGTGACACTCTTCACACACGTAGATAAATTTTGTTTGGTCACAAGCGTGGATTTTCAGCAATGTTAGAACGATTCTGCATATACATAAGTACAAAGTGTCGATAGAAACAAATCATATTTGACAAAACTAACGTGGATAATAAGATTGCGTTGATGCTCCCCAATAATATATGTTACCAAGATGTATTGATATTTTTCACCAATGCATTCACTCAGTCTGCATAATAGTTATTGCATCGCATAGTGTGTTGTATTGCAGAGTTTATGTTCCATATGCAGTTAATTGTAAAGCTCATATGTGTATTCTTATTGTACGCAAATTTTTAAAAATATTTACATTTTTTGACTGCGGTTAATTTAGTTGCAGGATATCCGCACCAAATTTAGCATGAATGTATTCAAACAATTTGGGAGTCGTGTTTCACACGTTATTGATAAATGGATTGAAAATAACACAACGTTACGAGCAAGTTGTAATACTCTACGTTTCAACCACCTCGGGTGGCCTTCCTCAGGGTTGTTGTAATCGAAATTCGATTACAACAACCCTGAGGAAGGCCACCCGAGGTGGTTGAAACGTAGAATATTACAACTTGCTCGTAGCGGTTAATTTACTTTGCAAAACATTTTCCCCTTTTTTGCGTCTACCACAACACTCGTTCAGGGGCAAGTATCAAACTGAACAGATTCCTGACCGTCTGTCCTTAACCATCTTAAAGCAACCTGCTTCTGTACCCAATGAATACCCCGTTTTTCATATTTTATGTTGTAAGCAACATTCATTCTGAGACTTTCTGTATTTCAGTGGCATTACCTTGTTGACAATCTTAGGGTGCCAGATATTAAGACATACCTGCGCTTTCATACCTAACCATAAAATCTGAACAAAATACTTCGTAACAATATGCGCTGATCTTTAGTTACAATTCCCATAAGTGGAGTTGCATACACTGCCGCGTTTGAGTATAATATACAATGTATTCTCATATTAGAACAAGGCATTCCTGTCCAGCTGAAGATGCGGATGTTGCATACGTATCGTTTGCTTTCACAAACTTCTGTGTATTCAGCATTTACATCATAATCGTCGATTCCGTTACTGTCTGACAATTGCCACCAGTAGCTGAATTTAGAGTGTAACCAATTAATTGTACAATTGGGGGACTCCCTAAACCGGTTAGTTTACTATTTATTCGTATAGTTCATTGCGAGAAATTTTGAACGATTATTCTTCTTGATCCGTTCCACCTATAACAAATAAGGATTAGCAATATGTTCATACTCTGCTGTCGATAAAGTGAAACGGCGGAATGAACGGAACGTGTACGTGGCCACAACACTAGAAACGTCCTCTATTGAGATTTATGAAAGATGACATGGTTATATCCGTGTGGAAAATCTATTTCATCCAACAGTTTATATGCACAGGGGATGAGATGTCAAGTATGGACTGATATTTTCTTGAGAACTGTGGGCATTTTTATATACGGATTGTACATCTAATCATTTGACCAAGCCCCCAATAGGAACCTGCTCCCACATCAGACCATGAAACCAATGGAATCAGATTTAAGTTTGTTTGTTTGTTTTTCACTGCCTGTTGCATAATTTCGCTCACCAACGACATATGCTAGTTTTCAAGAGTTTTTCCTCTCAGTTATTTATCGGTACCATCGCTATAGCCGTTATCGTAACAATATATAAACACATGGATTTGGCAAGAAAAAAATACATCACACACTTAATCGACCACTTCTTGTGTTGAGTGTCAGCAAATCTCTCGGGATATCAGTTTGCCAGCACCGTAGTCATTGAAATTTCCTCCTCTGTTGACAAGCAAACATCGGTGTAAATTCGACAGACATTGTGAAACTGTTTTCCAATCAGACATGGCTTTCAACATTCACAAGCTGTCCTATTCCACCTGAAATGAACCAAACCTTATGACGCACTCTGCAACAGACTTGAGGACACTTCCTACAATAGGGAGTGTTGCGCAGGTTGTTCACAACTGTGAACATTACGGTCAGCTAATTCTGTCAAACCTGGCCTGTCCCAGTTGGGTTGGTTTTACCTTGTACAATGAAACAATGCATTAGTAATGTGCCCATTGTCAGGCGTGTTACACACGTCATGCAGAACTTATCAGTCATGGTATATTTTGCCAGAAAAACATCTCAGTTTAACCCGAACGAGTGAATATCTGAGATAATGTAATCTGCGTTGACTGAAAACTGTACAATACAATGCGAACGACTTGGGCTGACTATGAACAACATTAAGTCAGATATTCAGCACAAGCTACTGAAATTCTGGGTTTTACAGATCACCGTTTCGTTTCCAACAGACGTTCACTTACGTATTACTTTGTTCTTTTCGCTTTTCATGCAGATATTTTTGTATCCAACTACTTTACAAGTTGAATGATTGCAGTGTCTGTTTTCTATAATCAGTCATCCATCTAACGTGGGTTTTCACTACAATTCGCATCGACAATTTCGTGAAATTATCGCTAATTATGAAGCGACGTATTTAAAGTTCGACTGCGATTTCGTGACGTATTCATTGTAACTATTGGAATTATTGGAATTATACAAGGTGTGTTGTTCCACGTTGTTTATTTTAACCCCATTCTCTGTTAGACTGTATTAATCTATCACATAATGGATGAGAAAGTGAAAATACATATCAAAATGTTCGTTCCAAACCGTAATAATGACATCATTGCAAAAGATAAAAACAGATTCAACCTTAAGGTAATAGAAATAGAACTGGAAATGCATGTTTCAAGCATCGGTTTAAATTCACCTGCTGACAACTTCATGAAATTTTCAAATAGATTCTTCCATTTCAAACATCTCTCAAGTAATGAAGACTTCTGCTGCCCATCATGTTTATCTACCCTACACAAAAATTTAGTTTTTGTCGGCGTCGATTTAGTTCGGTTTCCAACTTGTTTTACCTTTTTAAAATAAACCATGATTTGTCATCAGTGATCGTAATGACAAGACAAGCTGACGACCAGTTTTATAGTTTTTGAGTTCAGCACCTGTCAGTGAACGAGTCATCGGCCGATAAGGAATATAACTTCTTGATGAGATCTAGTACACGTAGTTTTCAAAAACTACCTGGAACGTGCAGTTGAATATGAAATTGATGCTATACGTTGTTAATTAATGAATGGAAAAAAAACCATCTCTATATTGGTTACAGTCGAGACCACATGCAACAGCGTGCTACATATGAAGCCAGTGGGAGGAAATGTGAATTAAAGACATACTACGCATGCATTCTAAGTAGTTACAAATGAATATGCAGAAATTGGTATGTCGGGTATAAGTACGGCTTTCCAAACAGGAGAATGCAATTTCATTTCGTGTTTTCCGTAATGCTACGTAAAACTGATGTTACCTCTGTTATTCAGTGGGTTCTGTGTCCGAACAGTTCCATGTCTCGTCACATCGCATGCAATGTCTGATCAGAACAACGGTTTACAATGGGATAACACGCTAGGGAACCACACACTATCCAGCAGTATCAACTGTGTGTCACATTTTCCCCTCTGAACTATGAGATTACGTATATCGGTAACATATGTCAGTATTATCGTGACCGCCAGCATAAAAGCTAACATTGCACTAAATATTTCAGGAGAGACACAGAACCTGCTACGGAGTTGTTGAACCACAACAAATTGATAACATGTGTTCTAATTAAATTTATTTAATCAATATAAAACTTGCATGGTACAAAACAAACTACAACAAGATCATTCGTAATTTCGAAAGATTTTTTACCAGAAGGTAAAGGAACAACAGCAAGAAATATACTTGTTCAACTTCCTGGAATTTTCCTCTATGACTTCTCAATACTAAGTTGCAACTGTATTTCTTATGACCTCAACGGGACAAGTCGAAATGTATTTTATAATATGTCTCGGAAACTTAAATTGTTATCGTTTTCGATCGTAATTAAGCCTCAATCGTGTTACATTTCATTGTTTTTGAGTATTTTGAATATTTTGTGAGTCTTTTTGAGCTTAATAAACTGGACTTCTAATATTACAAGGTGAGGTGCTGGCTGTTTTATAATCCATAACACCGTCATATAAAGCAGGCCTATCACGTGTTGTCCTCTGACCGTACACGATCGAAGTGAAGAATGGAGATTAGTAAATAGATCCAACTCAATGAAATTTCGTGGTCACCCTCAAAAACCGGCTGTTCAAATCCATAATTGAAAAGCCTTTCAATTTTTGTCAAATCGCTTCTGCACGATTGACGAGTTTTGCTCGTTGAAGAGCCGGTACTGTGACGTACAAAGCAGAAAAGCTTCAAAATAAACAATGACCGTTGAAGCAAATATAGCTCCCGCCCGAGTTCTGTTCATATGTCATCATAGTAGTAAAACGGACAACTTGCCACCAGCCCTTCGTTGCTGAAGTGTTTTGAAAACATCGAAACTCATGGTTCACGCAGTGTACGTGTAGTTCACTGAGGTTAGGTAAATACTTACAGTCAGAAGACGGGAAATCACTTGAAAATTATTGGTGTAGTGGTGACAGAAATTTTACTGGCATTTAGGAAAACTGTCTACTGCATGGGTTAGTTCATTCTTCGTTATTCAGTTGCTTTCTCTGCTATTGTCAAAGATGGATAGGCGTTCCCCTACCGCTTAACCGCTACATTTTGCAAGTGGTGGGAACATGAAACATATGAACTCTCACAGCCAGGTCGCATTTTCATTGCTCTTCAAAATGAATGCTGGCACATTCATCTGCGAAGTTCTCCAGTCCATCCTCCGTTATAAATTTGAATGCTCTTGAGGGATTCAAGGATATGTCATTTGCAATTTTTGTTGAGTCCGTCCCAGACATAACATTGAGGCAGTGGAAAACACGTTCTTGTTCACTAATGTGCCTAGGTTTCAAACCTCACGCAACTTTCTTACGCAGGCATATACAAAATAAGAATGGTTGATTCCATTGCTGTAATGACATTTGCTAGTCGAAACGGGACTGTTCGGTTGATTAGTTCGAACTAACCTGGCATGTTATGCTTGTGACCTGCACTGTCGTCAATTGTTCTTGAGGAATTTATGTTGTATTTGCCGTCATATATTTATTTCGTCTAAACGGTGGCGCAGTTGGTTACAAATGTTCGAAATTCGCTTGAAACAGGTCAATTCAATCAAAAGTAATGACCAAATTTCATATAATTTCATTCGACCTTTCTTCACGTGAGAGTGTTGCCTGACGTTTATTCATGTGCAGACCACACCCAACATTACGGATTCAAACCAACGGGTGTTCAAGTGCTCATATACCATCGTTCATAAAGTAATCTGCGGGGATAACAGAGTTTTATCGTTATCGAATAAAATATGGCTGATATACTTAACTAGTATATTTTACAAGCTCAATTAGGAAGGCAGATTTTGTGACCTTGTGAAGGCTAGCTTGCTTGTTTGTCATAACGTGAAGTGAATCTACATAAGATTATTTTTCAATTCGTGTTCAGTAAATAGATAGCCATTCATACTGAACGAATAATAAGGATGTTGTAACCTCAACCAACGTTTTGTCTATCTTTTTGGGATGAGAGTGACCACGTTATTCACAAATGTATATTAAAACTTCCACATTGGTCATCTCTCTTCAGCGCCCACCGTATTTGTTCATGAACAGCTGTGGCTACAAGACGGTATGGTTTTAACTGAAAATTCGATGTTCTTGAAATTCTTCAGAAAACGTATTATTTACGTTCTTCAGATATTCACAGATTGACGTTCAGAAATGGCAACGTACGTCTGACTTCGTCATTCGAAACCATAAGATGCGGCTTTCACTGGTGGTTCGTGTGGAAAACGTCACATTTTAAACATTTTACCCAATGTGTTCAACATTCTTCAAAATGACCACATGCATCATCATATTTGTTTGTGGCATTTAGTGGGCTACTTAAGCGTAGCATCGCATTATTGAATCTGCAGACAACTCACGAAAGATGGCTGGTTGTCATAAATTCAATGTTTCACATATATTCCATATCATTCAGTTAGAACAGTAACATTTGTTTCGTTTATCTTATGAATACAGGCATTACTAGTGTATATTCAGTAATAGGTTACGGTTTATTCTAGGACCCACTTGTCTTTAAGTCTGGAAATTTAAAGATATATTCTGCGTGTTCTGTCACTTTGGTCTTTTTATTGTACTACATTTTGGGGCCCAGTGGTTTTTTTTATTTTAGCAAATAATATCGAAGTTTACATGCGAAATAATTTTCCATCCTCGAGATAACCCTCAAAGTCGATTGCTATTGATGTAAGCCGTTGCTCATCGGACATATTACAATGTGAGACAATTAGTTTTACTGTAATACGTCGAAAATGAAACCTAATTCGACGTACATGGTAAACACACTTTTATAAAACATCTTTTACAGGATTTTTCATTGACAATAGTTTTATTTTACTGAGACATTTTAGCATAGCGAATTGGCAGATGGTCAATATCAGTTATCCATGCAGATTATATTATATTCACCGACAATCGAAGTTCTTTTGCATTTGCCATGTGTCCTCACCAACAAACATTATGTTTGATACCCCAGTATTACATGCTGACGTAAACGTTTTCAGTGCATGAAGTCTTCTATACAAAGCAATAAAGGACGGTAAAATGATCACACATTCCGAGGGTTGCACGTAAGAAAAGTTGTTAGCAGCAGCCAGTGCACATTCTCCAAACCTCCCGATTGGAAACACCGCTGGTTCATATCTATCAGCGAGGACAAATCATACATTTTGAAATCCAACAACACTGTTTACCCATAAAAGGTAGACCGTTATAACAGTGTCTATTGGACTACATCAAGTGAATCAGACTAAACGTTCCGAAACGGATCCGAAAACAGAAATCTTAACTTTTCAGATATGGTATCGGAATGTAGGTTTCCCAAAACTTACAGCGGAAGTATTGTCTGTGTGCTTTGGTTTTGGGCATGAGGACCAGCTGACTGCTGTTGGGGCATATTTATGAATGACTCGTAGCTTGCACCAATAAAATCTTTGTTTGCATTCACTAAGCTGCGGAAGCGTCTAATCAGAATGACTAATAACTTTCTGTGGATCCAAGTATTCGAATTAATCGTCCGTTAAACCCAAAAACAAGTTCTTATTAGGCATTATATCACTTTCCGGATACGAGAGGAATCAGTTTTACATCCACCGCTCTACCGACAAACAGAACAGTCGACGTATCGTTTGCGTATTCCACAACAGTACATCTGTTTTTATTTGGCGCCATAATTCGTTAAGGAAGAATTCCCAAAAACAAACCTGATATATCTTCTTTGACCATATATTTAGATTAGGATATTTAACACTTGTGCACATTAGATGTAAGTCGATCGTCATCTATTGTTTACTTTGTGAACCATTTGTGACGAAATTATTGAACAGTCTGCTTTGCTTATCTTTACTCAGTAGCCAGATATCAATGCCGCTCACATATGAAAACACGAATACACCCAAGTGTCTAACTTCTCGGATGAGGTGGATAGAGCTACGTTTCTGCTCTAAATACAGACATTTCACTGGCACTTAATCCAGGTTTTCTCTTTAAGGCACTCACTTCATATTTTCCGGTCCTCTGGAAAATAGATATATGTCTCACCAAAATCACGCTTCCACCCCAATAGACAAATTCTGTTTTTGTTGTCGATTTTGCGTAGTTTCTTCTAATTTGACTTGAATTTACTTACTGGTTAATAAATACAAAGCATAAACGTTCAATTGGTGTCAAATTCCTGTCACACATCAAATCCGTGATACGCATTGTAGGCACATTTGCAGCCAAAACACCCATCAAACGGTCTGAATATGAACAATTCACGTGATCTATGTTCTGTGTGATCTTCATGTTACCAAGATGGCAAGAAGGCACATTGCTGGATGTAAGCTCTTGGTTTACCGTCGTCAGTCGATTACATAAAACATTCAGTTATGCAGGTTAAACGCGTAGTGAGAAAACCGTGAAATGAACGAACATCACCTGGGAGCAATCAGGGTTCACTGCAGCGGTAACGAAATTGACTGCTTCAGCATCTTTTGCCAACAGAGGGCCGGGGCGTGACGTTTGATCAACAGTGCCTCGGAGAACACCAATAGCCTAAGGCTGCGGTTGCGCAATAGGGCCATGAACGAAGTGACGGGGTCAACCACATGAATTGTTATGATTAGGGGTATCGCCATTGAAGACGCCAAATTTCTGTTATTGTATAAACAGGAACCTTAGTTATAGTGGAGAATGAACAACCGATGACAACTGCAGTTAACACATCTGAACAACTTCCACTTGCACAGTGTGAATGATCCTAAAGTCACCTCGGTCTGTGTGATGCGTCAAGTTTGTTATGCGCAGTCCTTACAGTAAATTTTGCTCCTGGCTTAACTTGTGATATATTTTCATTGAAAATAACGATAGACTTTCGGCGGTCTGCCATAATCTCATAATCATCAGTTTCTCCAGAACAATAACGATTTTGATTCCATTCCATCAGACCTCCTTGTGCTCTTCAGTTTTGGTCTCAAATGTCGTAACATCCTCGTAGATTGCAGGAGAATTTGGAAAACTTAATCATCCTTCAATGTTTCTAAAGAACTTCAGAGAACGTTGGAGATCCGAGATCAGTCGACAGGGAAGTTTGTTTGTTATGCTTAAAACGTTCCTGCTGGGTCTTGATTTCAGCTTGATTACTGAATAGCACATGAATGATGACCATTAATAAGTTAGGTCGCCTTTTTAATACGATTCGAATTTGTCTAAGCAGATGAAATTAAGATAGAATTGCTGTACTGAAAGTTAAGATTTGTTCTTCGTAGTTATCCAGAGGGAGATAATATAGTCCATTGGGGTTAAAGGCGAATGTTAACAGGTAGAGTTTTCTGGCTTTTATTATGTAAATCGTTATATGTGTTATGGTTGATATGTGTTAAGGGTTGGTGGGACGAATATGTAGACTTTCTGCAGTTTGAACAAGTTGCAATAGTCGGTGTCTTTATTGATTAGTATGGGGCGGATACGGATGAAAAATCAACAGGCTAAAATTAACGGAACGTCTGATATTCAGCTTGGAAAGGATATGGAAGCAACAACAGGAGTTGCCTGTAGGATTTATGTAAAATTACTTAAACTTTTCAGTTGCAAACGAATGCAGAAATGTCGATGCCGATGCGCTAGTGCGAAGCTGGGAGCACATGCTCAACAAGTTGATCTGGTCTTCGTACGAGTTTACGCAGGCATCACTGTTTACCGAAAGAAACGGAAAATATGGAGAAGCACCACTTTTTAGGATCACAAAGTCATTAAATGAACCAGAGAATTTTTGAAGGAGAGTGAACAACTACTGCCTATTCTAACGATCACTTTGGTCAACAAAACACAAGTTTGACAACACTTCAAATTTTAACCCGGAAGGAGCGATAGAAACGACTTTTGGTTACATATTTCAGTACGTTACCACTTTATGAAGGAAACGTTCGTAACGAGGTAGCAAAGCTTCAGCCTGTATAATCATTTCTGTTCTTGCAGACAGCTTTGGTCTGCAGAGTGCAGAATATCACCACGAGAACCTTGCAGAAAACGAAGTAAGTGAGAATCAAATCTCTTCCAGTGCCTTCTCGTAGGTGGCTTCGAAGGCGGTGTAAAACAGAGTTTACGTTCGATATCATGCTTCCTCACATTTATTTTATTGAATGTCTGAAAGCAAACTATGTTTCACGTCAAAAACATTTTGGGATCACGGCGAGGACAACTCACAAATGACTGGGAAATACTACAGTTCACTGAACATCTTTCCGTTTTGATAAGGAGTAGTGAACAAGTTTCGCTTATCCTTATCTGTAAGACAGACAGACTCGTCGCCAAAGACTTAAATATTGTTGTATTACTCCTAGTTTGGACAACTGAATATCTCGCGTAGTGATTCCGAAAAGGTTTCTTATCAACTCGCTTGACGTCCTGATATCATAGAATTGTAACACAACTGTTTTCAACCACCAAAGCACTTTCCTATTCGTAGGCTTCTCGATAATGATAATTTTGGCCGCTCACTCACGGAGTTCACACAGAGTGCTAATGACGATCGGTTTAAATAATGCTTGGAGATTTCGGGCCAATCTATAGCTTACTAATGGTTCCGGTGTTTTATCGGCCTCAGACTTATTCAACACTCGTGAGACGCTTTCGTTAGGCTTCTTTATCCAAAATACGCATTCAAGTTTCCGCCCAGTTTCTTACGGCTTTCTTGTACTGAAAGGGGTTTTGTAAGAATTTTCCCTCAGCAGACCAAACTGAGCATCAGAGATCCAAATCATCCGGTAGATATAATGATTTCCAGCTAATTCACCACCTAGTTATCTCCACATCTGCCCTAAGTCATCAGTTCTTCCGTGTCCTGAACAGTTGTGCAGTGGAATGCTGTTTATAATTGTTTATCGCTTATTTATATATGTAATTATTCGTTTATCTTTATACATACTTGCATTCATATATCTATTGTTTTATTCACAAGTGTTCACTTTCTGACTTGACATTAGTTATTGTGTCACTCAAACTATATCTGTTAACGCGTTTTCGGTCAGTGGAATATTTAGGTGAGTGGTTTTGTTTGGTCAATGAATACGGTTGGATCAGCGTGGTGTTTCTGCATGTGATATTAGCGTTTTGCTTTGCTTTGCATGGTGACGTGACTAACAATGTGCCGTTAACCCTTGTGAGCATGTGGCTGTGTATGATCAAATTCAAGTCGCGTTATTAAACTAAACTCGGATTGGATGACAATCGCTGAGTTGAGTAGAGATGAACTGACAAAACTACATATTCGTCAGACTCGGCGCCCTGCAAAGGCTCGATATATCGCTAATTAAACACTTGCACACGGAAGTAGATCTAAACGTTCCTTGTACAGGCTGAACGCGAAGTGGGTTACTTAACAGTGAGAGACGTGCAAGCTATTGTTACACTGAAATAAACAGGTGAGGACCAAGGTGAGTTCAAGCAAGAGAACCTGCCGATCAGTATGACGTACAACATACTGTCCGGCTTATTACTTACGTAAGGGTCATCATCTTTATCAAAAACGCTCTCATTCTGAAACAAATGACTAGGCGTTTCATATCGTGATTATTTGCTCTAAACAGATTTTCTTCTATTAAACGACAAGGATCTAAATTTTTGTGAGGGAACTATGGGTGTAATTTTGGAATACTTATCGTGATTTGTCTGTTTTTATCGCGGAACGTGTATACAAACTCCAGTATTATTTTGTTGTCTAGATAATGAAATGTTTGTTGCTCAGCAAGATTAGTTATATATTGAATATCGCAACACTGACAATACGTTTATTAGTGAAACACGATTAATATGATGAACAATGAAAAATTAAAGCTAATCACAAACTTTGAGTGAAGTTCTATAACCAACAGACTTATGTCATCGTTAGAGCTGAATAATAAATCAATACCTTTTCAATAGTAGGTTTTTCTGATTCGGCAATATATATAGCAGTCTTTCCGAGTGACGAATTACATGAAATTATTCCTAATTAATCCCACTCCGCTTTTCATACAGATGCCCGTCTTATTAATTGAGTTACGTCATCACGTAAAGAAATGTAAAACTGTTGCAACGGCGAATGAACACGCTTAAGAACACCGGCAGAGATGCGATATTCTACATCCTGTGCAAGTTTTGCATCCAAATGCTAGCTACTACTTTTTTTACATGGCAAATTCATAACTGTCTTCGTTACAGTCCTTCTCATTCATTTCCGATTCTGTCGGTCAAATAGGAATGATCCTTACATCAGTCTTATTCTGTGTGTTATTGACTACGGCAGATGATTTTGCTTTGAGCATCAAATATCTAACTTGCGTTACGTCAACCGTTCGACAGTATCACTTATGTGAACCGCGCATTTCACAATAATCGTACCATCATCCTCTTTACACAAATAAATGATGTGAATTTTTCTCAAGGGCAATTAATGTTGGAAAGTTTACTAATTATCCTTTTCTTCTTCTCGGTAATATTCTCCATTTTATACTTAGTGTCCTTCCTTTTCCATTTTATTCCATCAAAACTCCACACACGTTTGACCTTTCGCTGATCCCCTATTAGGAGTATTTTTGACATCTGTTAGCATTCAGAGAAGTCTACATTTTACTCAAAGTTTTCAAGGCAGTATCAGATCGCAATGAATTTCTATCCGGACATTTCGATTATCGTTTTGCTTTCATTTTTTCTAAGAAGCCATGAGGAAAAGTCCGGTTGCTATTTTTGAATTACATTCAATCGCACACGATGAGCGAAGTTCTGTTCTTCAAAATGTATTCAACTGAATTCAACTGAATGAAGGCAAACTATTGGTTTTCGACTGTTACCGGCTTTGAGATTCTCTTGACTCGAATTTTTGAGCACACCTGGATGTCCCTACTTGCATTACCACGAAAGACTCTATCAGTAGGTGTTTCAGTCGTATTGTGGTAAGTTGATAAATCCCAGAGTGAATTTCAGCAGTACATTTATTTGAAAAAAACAGAGAGAACAAGAAAACTGGTAGGTGCAAGCACTCCGTTAATATCAAATTTACAATAAAGTGAAACGGTTTTATATTGAACCGTTTGGGGAGACGAATGGATAGTCTCTCGGTGAGTTAAGAAACTTAACTGAGACCAGGGCATCGTAGAGCTCATGAATATTTTCGAACACAGGGTTGACTTCAGTCAAATGACTGAGATAGCCTCAACAAAACACAGGAATCTTGGATTGGGATGACGTAATAGGATCCAGAATGCACCAACCGGGTCGATAACGTAACCAATGGACAAGACGCGTCTAGCTGTTAAGAGGCCCATGTCCTAGAGAAGCAACCAGGACCTATCACGTTATACCAGCCAATCGACCTAGTTTCTGGTTGTATGATGGTGGGCGGTAGTATGGTTCTACTCAGCCAATCAGATCGCAAGCGTGTGGTCGTAAGCTTGAACACTGTCTTGATTGCTTTTACTCGCGTTTGCTTTTTGATGTCCCTGTAACGTGATTTGTTCCAACGGCTTGATATATGATCGCTTCGTCTGATTCGCCCTACGTCTGACTACCATATTTGATAGTTTCGTTTGAATTGCTCTGCGTCTTGTCGGTCATGTATGGTAATCGTTTCGAGGCTGAGGCTTAACTCTGACTCAATCCCTCAACAAACGATGTTGTCACATCTGTTCTCCTTCTCAAATCTTGGCCAACCGACTGAGGGCCTAACAGAAGGGACGACCACCAACTGTCGATTTCTGGTTCTATAGACTTACCATATGCTGTCAATGATAATTCCAGCGGAAGAAATAAAACTGATCCGACACCATCAATATTGTGTGGTTCGGCTAAAGTTAATCCAGACAATTTGCGCATGATGTCAACAAATTCACACCTCAAACTGGGTTCGGCTGTGGACACCATGACAAACAACATCCATGAATTTGTTTGGACGCTAAAGTCGGAGTAACTTTTGAATTTTGGTTTAGTCGACAAGAAGACCACATTTAAATAAAGCTGGTTGGTGAGCATATTGCAGGAAAAATGTTATCACTTTTTGAGAAAATCAGTACAATAAAATATTCGGGGTATACTAATTCTATTCTGCCAAGGAAAACTCGTGACCTGACGTTGGATGAAACATTGAAGACGCTGATGAATTTTTTCTGGGAGCAGTCATCCTTGTTCAAAACCCGGTATCAACACTTCATGTTGGTGAATAGTGAATACGGTGATTTTACTCTTATGTGAGTGTGATGAATTGACAGTGTGAAAGGTTCAAGTTGCCGACAGTGACAGCGGATCAATTCGAGGGTTTAATGGTCGTCTGCGGTCTACACTCAGTCTAAGATTCTGACAGTCGTACCCGAGTTCCGAGCAAGTTGGGACAAGATGCTGACATGTCGTTGCAATCTATGATAGTCGGGCGCTAACGTTTGACCTCTCTGAAAAATGACACAACCACGACCGGACAGTCGGGGTAACCTGCAGTAAACATCGCTTCACAGCGGCCACATAGCGGAAGAACTAAGAAGCATCGCGTAAATCCCTCATCAAGACCCCAAACTACATACTGGCAACGTGTGGACTGGCGCTATTTACCGTTCTGTCCATTCAAGCAGCACAAATTCTCAAAGTGCAGCCAGTTCAAGCGCAAGCAGAAGTGTTGCCTTTTCACTCGGTTGCTCGGATGTCCGATGTTGCTTCCAAGGAAACGCCGAAAAAATTAAGGAAATGAGAAACAACATTGTATTCCAGTTCGACCACCTTCAGTCATGTACCGGTGAAATTAACGACAGTTCAGTTTGCCTGCAGCTAGACAGTGATTCTAACATCATGCGGATTTTGCGTCAGACATGGAAGCGTGTTAGCCATCCGATGTGCAAGAAAACAAAACGTTCAGCTCGGAATGCATTCGGAGGAAAACTGGTATTGTCTGGTTGGCTAAACTGTGATATCAAGTGCAATGATTTCCATGAACGTGGCAAAATCTATTTTACTAAGCATTCGAAATTTAGTCTTCTGAGTTTGGACTAGATTGGGCGTTTAAAGCTTCTGGGCATACCACCGTTGCCAGTTGTGTAGAAACGTTAAGGTGCACGCTTCGCCAGCAGATAACAAACCTGATCACGTTTGACAGAACCTGACAGTAAAGTTGAAAACCTAATTTGGCAATGTATTCTACCAAGGCCTTGGTTGGTGCACCAAAGCAAACACGATATCGATCCCACTTCCAGATGTCAAATTGTCCCCGGCCGAAGTGACCTATGTCATATGCTACACACACAATTGTGGACGAAGCTTTGGACAACTATTCCCTGTAGCTGTCTCTACTGTTGTTTTTAAGAAAGCTAACAGTTCTATTCGTTTGTGTGCATACATTTCCGCTGGATTGAATAATGCATCGTAGGATAATAAGGGTCATATTCTAGTCCCCGAAAACTTGTTTCCGAAGCTGATTGGTGATTGCTGAACTAGGTATGTTCGAATCTTACCTGTAATTTGTAATCGGCGAACATTCCAAATGCCTTCTGGCCATCAAACTCACCAGGAATTGACAGAGCATTACCATGTACATTTTGAAGTGAAATTAACGACTGTTATCTTCCATCTTGTAATGGCTCCGATGCTGCCTGTCATCCCGGAAGTAGCGGCATATCTCGACGACAGTGTTGTGATGGGTAACATTCCTGATAATTTGTGCGAAACACCTGATCGTTTCCACCGCCGAATCCGAGGACTTAGGTTCTATCTTTGTGCAGAAAAATGTAACATGTGTGTGCAGTCTACTAGGTGTCTAGGATCCACAGTCGACCAGCATGGCTACCGTTCTGACCCAACCGATGTCGACGCAATAAACTGAGTGCCTCACCCAACTCACATCTCAACGTTGCGATTTTCCATTGAACTGGTAAGCCAATATTATACTTCCTTATGCGCAATTCACCGTATCAATGGACTACTGGACAAATTCTTGAGAAAGGATGCAGTATGGAACTGGT
Organism: Paragonimus heterotremus; assembly: GCA_013368495.1. Lineage (NCBI taxonomy): Eukaryota > Metazoa > Platyhelminthes > Trematoda > Plagiorchiida > Troglotrematidae > Paragonimus > Paragonimus heterotremus. Next base: position 45,532 of record LUCH01017243.1, read on the forward strand.
CTGGTGAATGCAAAAATGTTTTTGAACGTGTCAAGGCCATGCTGGCTTCATATCTGTTTTTGATCCACTGTGAGCCTTTCTTCGAGACTGCGGCAGCAGTTGCTCGTTTTTCACCGGTGTGCATTAAACGACGTTCTGAAAAACGTAATGTAGTTCATACCTATTGGTTGTTGAACGCATACAAATAGTGAACAGATCTCTCACTGGACTTCTTTCTGGTAGAGTTTCTGAGGAGCCAAAATACCTCTTTTAGGTGGTTTATAATGTAATCACATGTGACACATCAACAGTCAGTATGTAACGTCAGAACTAATCATTAGCCTGCTAATCTGATAGCCTATAAATTGGTATCGTAATTTTAATCGATTTTATGTGCATTTCGCTGTATTGCCTGTGTCTGTGTGTTTGCCTTCATGAGGCAGACAGATGTCACAACTCTTTTGCTGTATAACGCCTTGTGCCTCTGTAGGCTGTAGACATACCATCCTGTCTGAATTGTCATAACTTCCGTTTCCACGTGAGATGTAACCTGCAAGCATACAGCAACAAAACAGTTGGATGTGATTGAGAGACTAGCGTAGGAGAACCACAATTGAAACGGAACGCTCTTAAGATTGCTACTTTACAGTAGACGATGGCTTTCGTATAAACCTACACGAGTCAGTCTTCGTTAGTTAGGCACAAAATATGCAAATCAAGTGAATTGTAACATTGTTTGACATAGACTTGAAGCGATTTTTTTGCATCCGGTATTAAACATACTGTTCAGGTCATTTTAACATAATTGTAGAGTTTATGGAACCAGTTCGACGACAACATCGTGGTTGTGAGAGGATGACGTTCTTGTGTTGCCTTATACGTCTCATAAATATTACATGTCCATATGTTTGCTTCTTGCCACCTAACAGATAATCTTCAAAATCAAATTTAAATATATGATCGATGTTTGTAATTTATATGTTTGCAGCTTACCGCTTCATTTTTAGATCAGGGTGTTTTTGTAAAATGTATTCCCATAAATATTTAAACAATTAATAAGTTCATTTCTGTTTGGTCGGGTGTTATCCCAACGTAGCCGTATAACTAAGTTACACTGAACCGTAAGTATACAATTCAGACAAACACTGGCTTCACAATTATGAGAAAAGCTTACTTAAAAAGTGCTTCTAAAAATGTTTTCGTACATTACTGCTACTTCTGGTATTACGAATTACACAAATGGAGACACAGCAATAAGTGCAGAGATCAAATCGAATGACTGTGAATTCATGAAGGGATTTGAGTTTCCACTTAATTTCGCAAGAGGTTGGTTCGACCTATTAATTGTTTACTGAACACCCTGTGTTCCCTCAGAACAACGCACTCTTCATTTACACATATGTTTAATGGTTTAAAACGATTATGAATGTAAACTAAAGCAAATTGCTTATCCATATCAAACGGAGAAAGCGGTGTGTTCTCATAATAAATGCAGAATGATTACTCAGCTATGTAGTAAACACAATATGTTGTCTGTTTACCAAACATTTGTCTATCAGGACCATAAATGCGTCGCTTGACGAAACCTAAGTTCGATATTGCTGTTCAGTGAATGAAGCTTAAATGCATCTCTTTACCAGTAAACTCCGTGAGGGCCGGAAACCTCCTGTGCAAGGCTTTTCATCATAATGTACATGTACCGTGGAAAATAAACTTGCTTTGAATTTATTGCAACTCTTTCATAACAGTGCAAGACATTTAGTGTCACTATTGTTGCACCGATAGCGACATTGTTGAGAAGCGTCAATCCCATGTTCACTGTCCTGTTAGACAGTACACGATATCAGGAAAAACAGTTTACAATTATCAAACCACTTGATAAAAATTGAAGAGTAGTGTAAAGCGTCCCTGAAGCAACAAGGACTGTAAGTCCTTCAATTACGAAAACTACATCCTTACTGCCAGAAAGAATTGTTTGTAAACAGTCACTGCTGTGCTGTGGCTTTCGTAAGTTAATGAAGGGTTTTGCTAATCTCCAAACACTTTGGGTGATTGAACGTTTATTTATGAGTCGTTTGGTTCAAATTGTGACTCTTGCAAACTGAAAGAAAAATTCTAAATTAATGGTTGGTTTCGCAAGCCCTGATCCGAATGTTTCCCGTTTATGGTCAAAGCACACAATCGACCAACAGTCATATGAAGTGTTGTCATACACAATGACCGTTTATTTTCCACCACGGCTGATTAGTGGAGGTGCATGAGACAAAATCTTATACTATGACCTACTGCAGATAGGAGTATAGTGCAGTAGACTTGGATAATAATCTCTCTACTAATCTCATTTTTATTTGGTACAGCGTTATGAAAAAAGGCATTGCATGCTTTGTCTGGACGATTTCATGCTTGAGTTTTGGCCACATACTTTTATCTGCAGATGAGCAGGGTTTGAATACTGCGGTTGTGAATTTTTTCTTTCCTTGATCAATTCAACTTAGAATGTCTCCTCACACTAGAGACCTTATGAGTCACGAAGTATCTGATTCACGTTTACTTAGTCGGTGGTGGCTAATATATAAACTCAGACTTATCCATCGATGAGTGTGGAGAGATCTAACTGTAGATCTTGAGTAAAGTTCATTCTCACGAAGGACAGCGTTATACGGTGATAGTTGGTTCCACTTCTCCTGTCTCAGCATGCTAATTGAGGTGTATAAAACCTTGACATCAACCAAGCTGGACTACATCCATTATGTGAATCTTTGCTGTAGGACTACTGAACATGCTAATATTTCTGTGGCTATTATCTTCCCTCCTACTTTAAATGTAAAATCCTCCAAATAAATTTGTAATGCGAGTGGAACCAGTGTGCAGTCACGTGTGTCCGTTGCTTTGAGGGCTAAGTAGAATGGAATTATCACGGTTGTCCCAAAAATACTCAGCCCAGTCGTCATTAATAACTCAGCTACTTTACGCACTGAAAAATGGTATAATGCTGTGGTCTTTTGTTAAGAGCTTCTTATGAAGTTCAACCTCGCTGTTTGGAAGACCTCCGCTGAATCGGTCGTTATGTCTGCAACATTTTCTAAGGGTAGCAACATTTCTGCTCATAAAATAGCAATTTTAACTACTCAACAGGATCACGTACTCGTCCGGGATCTTCCGCATTACATCACCACCCGCTGAAAGCTTCGTGAAGAATAAGGCAGTGTTCTGGGGAGGCCTTTGTCTCTAAATAGATGTTGAACTATGTATTCCCATATCTATCACGGGATTATCCAGTAGATAGATGTAGACACGTATTATCTAAATCCACCTAGCGAGGGTCATATTTTCAAAATCCGGTGCGACAGAAGACGTCCTGGTTGTCCTGCGGGTCCGGGTGTACGCTGACATACCCTGAACTACCTAAAACAGAGGTGAGTTTGTCAACAATGACACTGGGACCACTGATCGATCACGCAGCTCTCATTAGGAACGCTCTCGACTAATTAATCTAGGACCCGGAACATGAGGGAATCCGGTGGAGATTATTGCCTGCTGCACTCAAAATAACCAATGTCCGAGTTCCATGTACTAATTGTATTCCGTTCCTCAAGAGTAAAAATGAATGGAAATCATCTGTGACTTCTTAAAATTCCTACCACCGAAAGAGATAGTACCACATACTCAAGAGCGGTTTCGCCATAGATGTTGCCTTATCATTGGCGGAATATCACTTCATCCCGTTCGTCCCTTGGAAGAACGAGAGTTATCAGTAGGTAATCACCACACACGCGCTAGTTACGTTGTTATCCCTATCGGGGGTATAGTAGCGACAAAAACCAACTGGAGCTGGTTTTTACGGTGTGGGCGACAGACCCCGTAGAGTTAGAATGAAAGAACCACCCCAAGCAAAATTGCCGGATAATGATACAAAGCTTATTATTGAGTCAGTCAAATGCATATATAACATGCAGTCCTAACCAGCAAGCGTGAACGGAATGAATTTGAATTGTGTGACTAAGCCTGCTGCTGTGATGCTGGCGCCGCTTTAGTTTTCGTTTGTGTAAGTTGTGCCCATGGCTTACTCAGCTTTAAGCGCTTGCTTGTTTGTGTCTCTTTTTACAGGACTGTTGCTGGAACCCCTACTTCAGAAAAACGCTGTCCTCGGGTGTCGCCACGTCGCCCTAAAGGTGGTTCACAAGCGTGACGGACAATCAGAGTGTGAACGGCCAGCCTATGTGTTACACATGCATACTACTACGCTAAGTTTATTCATTGGAGCAAATGTTTTTGTGAGCTTTGTTCTTCTATAAAGACCCGGATTGTGGATATGAAGGAACCGTGGCTGGACACTTTCCATATAGATTCTAAGATTGTCACGAAGGATATGGTTTCTCTGCTTGCTGATAAGGCTGAATGTAAGGGAAGGATTTTGATCACGTTTGATGAAACTTCCTTCCAAGACTTGTTTCATCAAAATCCGTTACTTTCTGCAAATTCGATAGAAGAAAATTGCAAACACTGACCGCTCCAAGTGGCCTAACGGTGCACTGAGTGAAATGTCTAAAAAGATAAACTATTGTTTGCTTCCTCCTCAAGAGAAACAGAAAGATTATGATGGACAGAATTAAAAAGGTTTAAAAGTGAAACAGAATGAATATTAGTGGTAAAAATCAAAATATCATCCACATATCGCTTGTACAGGTTGGTACCATCTATAGCATCAGATACTTTTGATTCAATCATTCTTAAAAATATATCTGCGAGTGCTTGGCCCAATGAACTGCCTATTGCCAAACCGTCTACTCGCTTACAAGATGACCCCACAAAGTGAAAACGGATATTCTCTGTACATAAAAGTATAACTTCTTTGGGATAATCAAGTGGGAGTCAAAAAAGTACATTTCGATGGGAAATCAAATCGCACAAAAAGCCAACTGTTTCTCGAAGAGGAACGTTTGTAAATAATTAGTCAACATTAATAGAAAACATTTTATGTGAATTCACCGATACGTTCTGTAAGGTTTATACAAGTTTGAAAGACTTTTACATAGTGGGGTGTAAAATTCTGACGGAAGGGATGTAGAATGTCTACAAGCCATCTGGCAAGCTTGTGTTACGATGAGCTGTTCATACATAGGACTGGCCTTAACGGGACACCAGATTTGTGTATTTTTAGAGCACCGGTCGGCTTTATCTGTCTATATTGCAGTTCCGAGACGTATCCATGTAGTAGAAAAATTTGGAGCTTCCTTGTGATTTGTTCTTCTATCAAGATGTTGTTGTCCGTCGTACAGTCTGTGTGAAATTTTCGTGTGTCCACTAGGATACCTTCCATTTTTGACTCATAATCAACCTTGTTCATGATAACTTTACCGAAACTTTTGTCGGGTTGAAGGAAAACCACATCTTTCACCTCTCGCAGTTGTTTCAGACCTTGATAATGTTCAGTTGTCAGATAGTATTGTTGACGCACCGGTTAAGTCAGGAAATGTTGTGAAATATCGACCAACTCCACGCGGAACCATCCTTTGCTGTCCTGTTACGTTGTATTGAGGTCTTTTATTTGATCATACAGGTTCACCAACTGCACCTGTGTCTGTAATCTGTCGATTCTTTTGGGAGGAATTTTGAGTTTCGGTCGGAGTGATAAAACCTCCAATTTTGCCCGCGTAAACTGAGTTGACGATAGGTTCTGCATGTGTTTCAAACCATCTGTAGGAAGCAAACACTCGTTGTCCGAACGCGACAAAGTTCCTTGAAGACTCTGCAGGATCTTGGTTTTAGTATTCTTCAGTATAATCCTGACAAAATTATCAAACTTTATACGGCATATCAGCGACAGGCTTCTAAGTGTAGATGTTAAACGTCGTTAAGTCTCTAGATATTTTTTCAGCCTTTCTTGTGAAGCCTTGATCGGTTCCTACGACAAAGGATGACTGAACATATGCTTAAATGATTGGTGCGAGCCGGAACGCAACAGGTCACGTTGTTGACCGCGCCAATTCGTTTCAAGTATTGTCGCATAATCGGAATCCGAAGTTACTTGCCTTCTCCGAAGCAATGATTAATCAACACTCGCCTTCCGTTCTAGTGTGTGCATAACCTGTCGACTCACGCAGTTCGTTTGCCATGGAACTGATAACAGTCCTTGTTTTGTGTTAACCCAATCATTGACTGTTTCTATTGTTGTTGCTATCCTCATGCCCTACATATTCCAATGTTTTACGTTCGTAACTGAACAGAGTAAACGAAATGTTAACATCTCGCGATGTATGTCTTCTGTCGTTACTGGTGGACTGGATCAAGGGAACTCAATGTTTTGAAGATCTGCTAGAACATTAAGTCAAGAGAGTGATAACGAAAGTCGGATGACGCAGCTTGTGATACTCACTTATTTCGCGCAGTAGAATCTTGGATTCTTCAGCTACCAGCTGAAATGGGGAAAAATATGCAACATCCGATCCACGGTAAGAAATGTTGATCAACACGAGTCTTGAGAATTGGCACGGAGTTAGCCAAAATAAAACAACCATTGGGAGCTGTCCGTATTTTGCAAACTTCTAGTTTATAGAGTTTATCACTCAGTGTAGTGCTACTTCCCTAATTGGCACGGGTGGTCAGAACATTTGAATACCATGACGAGCAACACCAGCTCACCTTTAAGTTGACGATTCTCATGTATCCTAGCCGCACATACCGTATGCAATTGCGAAAGCCTGATGACAATGGCGGTAAACGGTTGTCTGCACAACTGGATTTTCTTCAACTTCATAGAAATGTGGAGAACTTTGAAAGTGAGTGATTCGGCAACTTTAGCATTCTGGATCAAACCGTTAACAATAAGTCAATTACAGGGCACCATCGGCTGAATGCGGTTAGAATTACTAACTGCGCTATCTATTCCAACTGCATTTCACTCGAGGAGTCAACACCGTCAGACTTAGCTACAGTACAAATTTGGCAAAGCACATACGCTGCATCAAATCCCGTTAGCAGGCATCTGGCGACTCTCACAACAGTTAGATTGTTACTGCGGAATAACACCTTTAAAATCAAAGCTGAATCAAGGATCGTGAACAGGCAAGGCAAAATACGATAGACAAAATATGATAATCTGAGTGAGACAATGTTGGGCGGGGATTTTTCACACCAGTGAACTTGGAAGTCTGGTAAGACCCTGAGTAAACTTTTTGGAAATACCTGGTACCAGTAACGTAATTACAGTGTTGGCAGGGATAGGTAACTCACAGGAGCCTGAAGTGAATAGTGTAAACTACTTTATCGTAAATTGCTCTGTTTATGTGTGCTCTGACATAACACGCAGTCTTTCACAGTATTTAGAGTTACTTGTTGCGCCTGTTGATAACCTCTCGACACTGGCTGGTAATATGGCCTTTGCTAAATAAGTCTGACCCAATCAACCATTATTCCATTCAGATCAGTCCGACCACCCGAAATGGAGTTGCAACCGTTTTAGAAATTCCACTATTAAGTTTGGCTCGCATTTAATACTGGGCTTCAAGCTAAACCAGATAGAATATCCCAAACCACCCACAAATTACATCAAACATACACCAGAGCCGTCAGAGTGCGACTGTTTTCAACGGCAGTAGCCACTGTCGGCAGACTGTATACCCCATGTCACGAAGTCAGATCGTGCAGACCATCCACTTCCTTTGGCCGGTTATCTCAAGGCCACTTGAAACTCGAGCAAGCGGCAGTCACGTGACACCGACTAACGTGTGTCCCATCCACCGAGACCACCAATTCTCCCCACTAGGCTTGGATCCTCCCAACGTTTCTATTTTTAACTAGCTAATACACTTGTTTGGACCTTCGTACATGACGCGTACATATCCCACGTGATTGCAAAGTCCCGAAAGGAATGACCGAGAGCAAGTACCCACGCGACGGACTTCTTATGCATCATATGAGAATATGAGACCGAATGAATTAGTGTCTGTTGAGTCATCCAGCATTATTTACAGTGAAAGCAGAAAAATATATCAATGAAATAATTGGATCATTAAACATATTCGACTGCTTCACGTGACCTCCAGAATATGCGCGAATAAACATTGATTTGCTGTTCGAACAAAAGTTTACTTTAACGATAAATCAAAACTTTGCTTATATAATCGAAACTTAAAGTTGTCGGCACATTTATGAGTTGGCAGAGTTAAAGAAGTAGTAGGCTCAAGTTCTCTTGCTGAAGTTCTTTACTGGCATAGATTGAATTTCAGACAGGATTCAAAAGATGACTGTGTGATAACATCATAGTACTAATGACAGTGTTCGTGTCCCAGGAGTTTTTAATTCCATTTTTATGGTAGCCATCTCAGGACTTCATCTTTAAGAAAATCGCAAAATCTTGGAACGAATAATAAACCGTTTTCAAAGCCAAATATCAATGCCCTAAGCCTATGAAACTTTAGTTCGCCTATTTATCGCTTGCGCTGAATGCAAGCGGCCAAACTTGAACTATTATGTGTTTGTTGATTTGTGCTTCTTCAACTTAGAGCCCCTGAACGTAAGTTTATAAATCGCATGAGTAACCACATAAGAATTCACTTTGCTATCCAACCAATTCACCTGTGTGAAGCAAGACACCGCTACTGTGAAATAGACCGGTAGTTCTCGAAGCAACATTTCAAGAATGCCTTTCCCTGAATCTAATTACCCAGTAGGAGACCTTCTGTTTCTTGTTGACAATGAAGGAATCCTCAGTGCACTACTTGTTCTTCATCCAAATTCCACCAAAAATACAAAGGTAACAAAAGTAGGCACAAAATGTACAATTCAGTTCAAAACATTCTATAACATCAGTCACACTACTGTCGTGTTTAAGCAGCTGGGAAGATATGTAAGATGGCCATTTCAGTTGTTAAGCTGTTTTATACACAGATATTGCAATCAAGCAGAAAGTTGAGGCGATTAGGTTTCTGCTATAAATGAACTTGTACGTTGCTGTCCGCTTTCATTCACTACCACACGACCGGTACCAAATTTCATTCAATTCAGTGAACCTTTGCCTGTCGTCTCAGTTTGTAATTAGGTCTTCCTGGTGAAGTAAAACGTGACTCGTCTTTCGAGAACCGATAGGTTTACCCTCACCGCAGTTGGGCCTGAGGAAATCATTCTCACTCATTTTGATGGAGCAAACTGAATGTGTTATGCTTTCTCGTCAGATAAATCGGGGACTGTTTGGTGGAACGTTTTATTGCGATAACTCTCTCAATGAATTTTATGTAAATTAAAAGATTAGCCAACTGTTAAATAAGTACTTGGCCACATTCCACGGTGTCTATAGTCTTTGCAGGAATATTTAAGTCTAGCCGATGCCAGGTAAGATTTTAAAACCCGTCTACCGATCACAGAGAACAGGTTCCTCATGTGGTTTACCAGGAATTGGATCGACTGTAACATCCAGGAATCCTGTATGATAGGTTAATTTGTAGGTTTTGACTGATCCTCGTTAGTGCGAAGCGAAGGCGGAAACCAGCATACAATGTGTACACACATTAAACTTGATTTGCAACTATTCCACAGACAGTCAGTTTGTTACTTTGTAATGTGTACGTCTGCTAGCTGTGTGAAGAATTCCACAGGCGTGCCTTCGTAGACAGGCTGATAGCTGTTGTTCTGTCGGAAGTTCCAAACAGTAAGCTGATTATCGAAAAACACACTCGTTACACTGTTGCAGTATTTTGTGCGCAGCCATAAATTCGCCGTTATCTTTTGTTGCTTTGACACAGTGCACAGAGAGATGGCTATCTTCATCGTATAAACTATAAAATTTTGTCTAAGTGGAAAAACAAGCAAGTTTGTTTTCAAAACAGACCTTGGTGTGTACGACCACATCCCAAGCCAATTCACTTAACTAAAGCCATGAGGCGCCAAACCGTATTTAGAGCATTCCCTTTTATCTAGGGTGGCCGTGAAAGGTGTGAAAGCGTGATCATTTCAGTCAAAATGTGTCGCTTATCACGAAGCAGCACGCATCTAACGTATAACGACAGTATATATTCTACACTGTATGATAGGTTTGATCTGCCTCTAGTTAAAAAATGCATACTGCTTGTCGAAAACTTCTTAGATTAAAATAAAAAAACGAGGGGGACATGAAAAACTTCAGATTATCCATGTGTAACCACATTCCGTAGTACAAGAAAAATGCACGCCGTAGTTAATGTTTTTCAATGTTTCCATGAAAATCACTTAGCAGGAAACAATCCGCTTTTCTCGAATATATTTACTGAATTGTTCGTGTCTAAGATATATAACAAAGTGAGATGTAACTGCATTTCAAAAACCAGTGACGAATGTTAGCGATGTATAATCCATGCCTGGTAATGTAGATATTTAAAAGTCGTTCATTAGTTGAATGAAGTTTGAAAATCCAAATTGTCTGTCTATTTGCATATATATAAATATTCGTCAAAACGTTTTGTACTGTCTGTATCTGAAAATACATCGTGATTTTAGTTTAGGACAGCTGTAACACAGTATGGTTGTTTGTCGTTGAGTCTTCTGCTCTAACCCGTGAGTTTGTAACCCGATGTTGTGTAAATTGAAATTTAGCGCGAAACCAGTTCTAAATGGTAGTTTGCACTCATACAACACTTTTGTCTCACAACAATGTATTCCTTTAGTGTAACCATCTCTGGGTAACTTTTAAAACAATTATTTACTTAGGGCATATATTGTGTTATTTGGTTTTCTGACAATACCGGGGTTTAAGTCTGTTGACATCACTTCTAAATCCAAAAGTCCATCATCAGATGCCGTGGGCACCAACTTAGTGAATTTGTGTGACTTTCGTGCACTTATACATATTTACGTTTGCATAAAAGTGAGAATGTTTTTGTTGAGAAGTCAAACGTTTAAAATTTCAAGTTCAGATTCAATGTGCGACAAATGACTTACTAAAGATGCGTATAACACCAAGCCATCAACTTTTGACATACGGAGTATCCACATAATGTTGTGAGCCAAGAACACTGATGGCACAAGGGTTATTTATTCAGAAAAGCAACACGAGTTATGCGTTTCAACAAGACAACAAATAAAACACTCACTTGCCTACGGAATTGGGCCCACAAAGATCACGGTTGCGACAGACGCCATTGCTTAGTTCTTTTACAAACCAAGCACCATTTTATGCGCTGCTGCACTCCGATGTTTCGTCTTGTATTCTTCCTGCATCTACTTCAATGTCTCTGGCCTCTCACTACTGAATATCAGTGGTATGAGCAGTATAACACGATCGCTCTCCTTCACTACACTCTTCCACCCGCAAAGATTGTTTCAGCTGCAGCAAACACTTCTCAGATCCTCTTCGTTCTCTCGACGATCTCCGCAACGGCCTCAGGGACGTCGATGCTTCTGGTCTGCTTTCTCTTCTGCTGAAGTTGTCATACTATTCACTAGGCTGGCTTCCGTGCATTCCATGTTGATTTTTCTCATCCTTAATCAGTTACACTGGTCCACGGCAGTCCACTAATACATAAGGTCCGCTCTGCTTTTTCAGGGACTTCCTAGATCCGGAAATCTGTTAAGCCCTGACTCCGCTGGTCCTTGTATTTAATCTGCTAACTGACTTCAGACAAAGCGCTTCGACCCGATAACCTTGCAGCTGACCGCCCCCAGGAAACTTCTTGTACGTTTGTCAAGTTTTGGTTGGCCACTCTCCGCGCTTCAGCTAATTCACGCGTGCTCATACATCAGTCCACCCATAAGCGAAACTCGCGGTTGATTGGCTGGCTGACCTTACATATTAATATAACAAACAGACTAACATCTCGATTAATAGCCAGAATTATTTCGAAAATGACCCAACTGCAAAAGCTACGTGTTTTAGTCGGACCTGAACCAGTCACAAAATTATGTTATACATTTTCGGCGCTCAGTAATGAGGTTGGCGCATGCAGGCGTTACTTGCTTGAGAAACGCTGCTCAATCAGTAACCACCCTGGATCATTCAGTGGTTTACGTGTGACAGTGGGTTATAAAGATAACTTAGTCCAGACGCAAAGTTCGTCAGCTCCATATGTAACTTCCTCGTGTAGCTGTCAAGTACGGACGTACCGTTTGTGTCGCTGGAGCAAATTCAACCAAAGCTGACATTCCTGCAATTGGGTTTATTCTTATATACCATTTTTGTCACACTGCTCATCGGTTGTACGGCAATACTATATGATTAATGATACTTACTACCGGTCAATTTTGTTCGAACATCCTTATTTACAAGGTAGATCAGGTAATCTCCTGGTGGTCCAACAATCGAATGATGTCAGTATCTGTAATTCAGGGAGAGGGTAAAAGTTGTACTCGGTTTAGTGACCCAGTTGAATTTTAAAGTTAGCTTATTCACTGAACACGGGTAAGCCGATGCCCAGGCGTTTTAAGTTTTCTGATGAAGTGTTTTGTCAATAGGTTCAACTGCGATACCTCTGCCGGAAACACTTGGGCTGGGCAGCACCTGAACTTTCACAGTTTTGTGGCAATCCAGTAAAAGAGCGGACAAACATGAACTCTGTCTTATCGCGCTAAACGAATCCGTTTGGAAGAAAAATTAACAGAAGAGAGAGTTTTCTTGAGATCCGTGCTAAAGGAAAATGCCAATCCATCAGCATATTTTGATAAACTCGGCAAACAAGAGCTAGCTGCCGCGATATCTTCAAAGTTTCCCAAAATAGATGTCTAATTTCGGTCACTTCACATGGCTGACGGCATTAATACTACGATTAAACCTGTCTAACGGCTGCCATGGAATGCACGTTTTGCGCAGTCCAATGGATCAGGCTGTCCATCACCACCCGAATCCCAGCGAAAACGTAGCTGTCGTTAAGTGCCGAATCTTGCACTATTTTTGAATTTTCTTGTAAATACCAGGTCCCATACACAAACAGAAGTAAGCATCAGTCTGACATTTGGGTCAAGAAACACATTCCAATCTAGGTCCGTAAAACGAACATGTCCTGATCTGGTCAAAACGTAACACGTTACAGGCAGTCGGCCTTATCGATTTCAAGATTCTTATTGACGTCTTGACTCCAAATGAATTAGTGAGAGTTATTTCGGGTACGTTACTCGAATTGAAATGAAAAACTTCGGTGATTTACTCATAGGATGACAGCTAACAGGTAGAAACCGTCCTTGCGAAAACAAAAACACTTGATGATCTATTAAATTGCCGTTGTAAGTGATGCTTACTGTTATTTATGTGTGTTTATTGATTTTATCGTTTGACTTCAAAGTGTCCAGCGACGTTTGTTGTACAGCTGGTGGATTTCGTTGCGTAACCTATTAGGCGCAGAAGAACGTATTCAAAGGATACCATGTAAAACGCTGTTTACGGCTTCAGTGTTACATTTGTTATGAGTGGAACTTTTTTCACAGTAAATATTGAAATTTCCTCTGCCTGTGATTTAATTTGATCACACAAACCGCTGGTAGTCAATAAAATTCAAGTGTGTAAACAATATAAGCAAAGGTAGGTTTTGACGAATGTAAGTTTATACCGTTGTATAATATTGTCTTACTCTCCTATTTGTTGATTATTCATGTCTTAAGTTTTTCTTAAACAATAGAAAACGGTAGTTTGTACGTAAGCAGGTAAACCTGTGGGACCTTTACTATGTGCTAGTGTAATTTATAAATAAGAATTTCAGGTGAAATGTTTGGGAAAATTCGGCGTAGTCACTAAGCTGATGGAGCTATTCTTGTGAAAAATACGTCAATGGAAAAATTGTGGAAGCTGTGAAAATGGTGGCCTCCATCCATTTGATTCGATCGAATTGGCAACACATCTAAGTGTTCCCCAACCAAACTGAACAAATGACTGCTGACAAAAATTTCCCAGATATACACGACAGGATAGGTCGATACGTTAAACAACGCTGTCAACAAGTGGACTCTCAACCATTTGGTTTAATGAGGCTAAACGTGGGATGTTTCTTGGCGATTCCTATGTTACCCTCAGTTTCATACATCACAGACTTTACCGAATGTTATAAAGCTTGAGCAAATTGTTTTGCATCGCTTTATACTTATACATCCTTACCAGATATTGACCGTAACCCTGTCGCACTGTAGCGTTTCGCAAGTTTTGAACAGAAAACATTGGACTTTTTATTATCTGTTAAACTGGAGGCCATGAAAACGTGTGCAACAATGCCACCAAAACTGCAACCGAAAAGGCTGATTCGTGTCAATTATTAGCTCTCAGCCGCTGTTATGCTCATTGTGGAAACCTGTTTTTCAAACATTTCATTTTGAGCAAACCTCGAGCGATGCTAGAATCTCCTCTTACACTGCGACACTAGACTATAAGGACTTTTCGAAGTGCAGAAATATAGCCACGTTTTATGATTTTATGAAAATATACAAACAGAGTTTAAATTTTACCGCCCTTGCTTGAATGACTGCTATATGCACCATAAACTTAGGCCCATGCGAAGTTTACACAAATGTATTTTGAATCAACAAATACAAATGGAATCTCAGTGTTTCAAACTATGCCGCATAGGAGTTTTTCTAAAGTACGGCGCAACAAGAATTGTTTCAGATTATAAGATGAAACAGTTAAAAGAAACGTATTTAGAAGCTCGGCTTTCCATTCAAGGTTTTGAAAAAGACATATTCATGGTTAAATTCTCCGTATCCTTTGCCGATTGAAATCGTTTTGCAAGAACGAAACCTAAGATGCAGGGAAACAGCTGAAAGCAAGCAAAGCTGTTGTTGACAGCTAAAATGATTAGTAGATATTTCTGAAAAAATAGTCCCATTGCCTCAGAACAGCCCTAGAATTAAAAAAAAGAAAAATATCTGACATTCTTGTGTTTCATGGAAAAGCGTTATTGCACAATTGAATTTATTTGTTGTGCATTATAAATTATTTGGATGAAGACAAAGTAATATTTGTCTCAGCATGGGCTTAAGAATGGAGAAGAATACCAAATAAAGACTAAAGTGGACCATTCAAAAAAATAGGTTAATCGTAATGTTATATTCTACGATAAACGCAGGAGTCAGACAAAGACATGCCAGTAAAAATAAATTCTGTCTTCTTATGCAAATTGTATTCGTTTGGTTTGATCTGTAGTCAACACGCAGTAATACAACTCCTCGAAAGTATTTAATCAATTAGACTCATCTTCTTCTAGCAATGAGTATAAGTCTCAAAACGCCATGTCTCTGTAGTCATCAGGTTTTATTATTGTTTGTTACCGTCTTGTGGGAATTGTGATCAGTTCATTTTGAATTATGCAATCGGGTTATTCAGAGGAATATTTTAGACACCACAACTACTGTGGTGTGAATAAAGCTGTCACAGTGTAGCCATACCTATCCCCGATGCCATAACCCTAATTGTCAACTCTTCCTCTTTCATAGTGAGCAGCACGTGATACGGAAGAAAGCGTATATGGCGCCGAAATCTTGCAGTAACCGTACAAAACGCTCCGGTTATAGTACGTTTGCTGTGATTTCAATTAAACCGAGGTCTGTTCAATGACGAATTAGCTGTTACCATCCGCTTGACTTCATCATTGTTGCAGTCAACTACTGTGCGCACTTGTATCCATCTCTCTTAAAAATTGTGCGTTTCTTTTCATGTGAAGCCGTTTTTGTTTTTACACACCTTCTGCATAGTTGCTTGAAGCGCCGCTCAGACGTTCTTTGCTATCAAACTGGTGTTCGAGCTCTTTTTGCATCGATCTTCTCTCATTTTTTTGAAGTCACGCTGTATACATTGAAGTCATCCACACTGACACAGAAGTTTTAGTGCGACAATCAGGGTTGCCTGAACAGACCTGTTACAAAATAAGGCATCTTCAAATACTTTCAAAACATTTTTGTTATGTTTGTATATATATTCTTGGTTTATTTTTTGACAACTGATGGCCACCAATCTTGTAGATTTTTTCTCCCAAGCGCCTTCGATCGACTCGATAATCGTCAAGAAGTAATCTTCAACTATACAAATTCTTGAACTCTATACAAATTGAGGTATTATTTCTGGTATTACCGCGGTTGTTTACGTCAATTTTGTGCTAATCTTCTACGGAAACGGGAATGCGAACATCAATAAACCGGCGTGGAAACCGCAGCATTACTTCATGTTGTGGGTTAGTCTCCTGGGATTCTGGAACTTTTCAGCCACTTTCTATCGATTAACTTGAGTTCACCTGCAAACATCTGGAGGTACGTTCAGTCACTTTGAAGACCGCTGTAACTTCCGAGTTCCATTAAGTTTCTTGTAGACATCTAGCCTCTTTTTCTGTTTACATGCATTACTACCAAAGGTCATTTTATGCATGCTTTCCCAGCGCCTTGAGCCTATGCGTAGAAATCTATCCGGCTGATTCTTTGAATTATTGAATACGCACAGTCTCAAAAACATGTTTTGCTCCAAGTTGATGACATACTGCGTCACTGTAAAATTGAGAATAGCAGAGTGATAATGGCTGGTCGAATAAAAGAGGAGCACACAGTCACTATGATATACCATTCCTTGATAGTGACAAGTAATAACAGAAACAGCAGTAATTTAGCTTAATAATGAGGTAAACGAATTACAGCCTATCAGTTGGGAAACACTGAAAGTTGCTGCACCAAACAAAACTATTTCCAAAACGTTATTTCTTCAGAAGTACTCCATAAGTATTTGCCGGAGTATATCTGAACGGCAATGGTACTACCTCAATCGATTCTCTGAATTCTCAACAGGAGTATAACCTCCAAAACTTATGGTCATCGAGGCCAGAAGCAGAAAAGTTTTAATTTATCTGTAACTGTTGAAAAATATATTTAAAGAATAACGACTCACACATTTCTATTTCTATCACTGTCATTATTTGGACTAAATAGAAATACTCCACATGGTATCATTTTACTTAACATTGGATCTAAGGACCGTTTATTTTATACGCTTTCCAGCATTTTACACTGTGCCAAGTGAAACTACTCCATAACTTCACGTAAATTTCGGCGCACAAATGTACACTTTTAATCACACAGGTTGTTACAGAAGAAAGAAAACTGTTTGCTGGCGTACTCTTTTTGGTGAAGCAGAAGTTGTTGACGGAAGTAAACGACCGAAATTGAGAACAAAACTACCGCCTGTAGTAAAATTGGTGAAGGGTATTAAAAACAATGAAGCAACGTTCTTTTTATGTGAGTGTACAGTGATCTGCAATAATGGGATAATAGGATAAGGCACGTTGTATATCATGTATGTAGGTTGAACATGATCCCCAATTAATCATAGCCGCCGCATTCCCACAGACTTCTCTTCGAATGAGGCTGTCTAGAAATCTTATGGGAATGCGACAGCTTTGGTCATTTGTGGCTAATCTTTATTCTATATAGGAAGCAAACTTCTCTACTTCTCAGCAGTTACGACGTATGTCTCGGTCATTCTGAATATAGGACCACTCAGCCGATTTACTCTTTTATACATGCTTTCTAGTAAGCTCACCTTAAGAGCAAAACACTGTTGTCTACCTGTTAAATTAAACAATCCGTTAGCTGATTAACTTAAAGCGTTCGTCTTTGGTGCGTTGCGAAGTATTCTGAATATTGAAACGGTTTTTATTAGTTGTGTGTTGTTTTGATACCTAGCTTATGTTTTTAATGCTTTCAGATAAAAATGTTTCCAAAATCCATGATTATTCTACAAGACCGTCACGGAATCTTAAGGATGAGGAATATATATATTCACTTTTCAAATGTGACAAGCACAGAGGAGAATCTAGCGATAGAATTTTTAGGCTTGGGAGTACCCTACTTTCTTCTAAACGGACACTGTGTGACGTGAAATTTTCAACCATGGCTTTACATTTCGTGGGTTAAACTAAATGGGATAAGTATTGATTGTGTAAAGCATCATTAGTGCTCAGGTTTATGACGCTAATCACTAATTTATTGTCATCATTGGCCTAGGTAAAACAAACGGATTGCATTCAGATAAGTTCGTTTCTCATATAAACATCAGGATAAACGCAACGGATGTCCACTGAAAAGGGTTAATGTAGGTTTCCAGGAACGACCTCTGAAGATTCAGCACTTGTTTGGTTTTTCTAGTTCATCATAAGAGACTGTGGTCATTCATCGTCAGATTCCTCCATCGGTAATTATGTTCATGGAAACGCTCAATTGGGACCCGATACCAAACCCTGGAAGTGTGAACCCATATGGACTTACGCTGGCTAAAATGAGTTTCCTGTCCATGAGAAATGTAACTAGGTGAATGTTGAGTAAAATGAACAACTTTTACCCACTGTATTTTGTGAAAGGAATGTTGAACTTACTAATGCACCTTTTGTTGTGACATGGAGATTGCCCTAGTCTATCTAACGCATGATGTGTAAACACTTAGCAAAAGGATAATTCGCATTTTAGTATAAAGTCTTAATCCGAAAAGAATCATGAAGAATTTTGTCTGCCGTGAGACTGACGCATGCGATTGCGCTTGTTTGTTTGCAAGCCTGTTGACTTATACCTACTAATTTCACCTGCTCGCTTACTCAACGGTTGAATCTTTGGTCTTCTTAAGTATTATTACGTACCAATGATGCATGGCGAGGTTTGACCTTACTAGTGTGTATTGTGTTTTCTGCTTTCTGTTTACCTGCATTTCTATTTTGCATTTGATTCGTTCCAAATTTGATTTATCTACATTCAGTGAAGTGGATGAAAACTTATTCAGTTAAAAGAGTATTGACAAGTGATGAAGAAACTAGTGAGGATGATTTTTATAATGATTGATTTATAATTGATTTATAATGATTGATTGATTTTACAATGCCTATCCAAACAGTCTATTAAAGAAAAAAGACAGACAAGGAACGTTTTCAATAGAAACCGCACAAATAAATGAACCTTTTAGGTTCAAATCTTACTTTTTTGTTCAATTTGTAGTTCGTGTAACATGAATCAGGGATGTACCACGGGTAATTATATGGAGACTTGATTCCGCAACACTGAAGCTGAATGGATGTGCTAAACCACTGATATTCTGGTAACTAACTTTCATCTGCATAAAATCCACGCTTCGCTGATAGCGTGGGATCCGATAATATCCTGAGACGTATTTGGATATCTTACGATAGTACGTATTGTAAATCTTAAAATGAAAACCGTTGAAAAGAGGTTAAATATTACGTACCTTGCGCCTCAAGGCAACGGCCGAGATTCCACAAGTGAATTGGCTTATTATTAACAAGATAAGCAGAAATGAACACTAAGTTTATTGACAGTATGTTTCCTTTCGGTAATCCATAACTTACAACGGTTAGTTTAAAATGACCATTGTCATGAACACCGAGGATTCCAATGATGCCAGTTGGTATCAGAATACACCCGAGAATGACCAAAGTGATTATCAGACCCGATATGATTTTATCTTCATTGTATCCCAAGTTTGACACTTCTTTGTGCAAACAAATACCAAGAACAATAAGACCGATCCCATTAGACTAAATTTGATTAAATTATGAATTCATGAATAATACCAGAACCAAAATGTGTAACACCGCAAGTATTATCCTAAAACAGTTGTAATCCGAAATATCATTTTTGTTCATCACGATAATACGATTACGCTCACATTGGAATTTCTTATAAAGCGGTATTTATTTTCTGGGATAAGTTCATATGATGCAGCCGTTTAAACAAAAATTGTGTTCACGGAAATCCTGGAGGAAGAACGGACCTGTAAAGTGGCACTTATAAGTTTTATATAGCGACTGACGAGCGGTTCAATGATGACGGCGATATCCAGCAAATTATCCCAACTGTTCAAGTCGGAATCTGGTTACCTCGAATTTTGTTTTAAAAATATAAGAGTTTTCTAGTTACATTAAGCTGAAAATTAGCCGTAGGTGGTAAATACTGATATCAAAGAACCGCTAATGTATGAGCTCGCAATATCTTCTGAGTTGCAATTGGTGGAGTACTATAGAAAGCATTAAATTTGCTCACATTTTGTAGTGTCCATAATTCATAATTCATTTTTGTACATTCTGTATATATCGTTTCGTCACCATCCGTACACTTGTATCAAACCGCCATCACCACTTTTTGAATTGGATCGTCAACACAAATGAAATGGAGCTACTGCGAATCAGCTCTCTTTTCTTCATTCGTGCAGATTTTTGGGCCGGTAAAATGAGTGGACGGTGAAATATTTTAGCACCGCGTTTTAACTGCTCTACCTACGCTCAACGATCGTCATTCCGCGTCGCTTGTGGAATTATCTATCGGTAGTCTGACGAACCTGTTCACCGGCGCTGTCTTCCTCTCTTGTGGTGGTGTGTTCAATGCAGCGGACCTTGGCCTATCTGCGAGTCGTCCCTATTTTACAGATGCATCGCCCGCCTAATTTGTACGCTTACCCCTCGAGCATCTCCACTGTCGTTACAACTCTTCTTTGATATTATCATATTTTAGTCATTTTTATCATTTGATTGATCAGGCCACTACGTTTGCTATCAGAAATAATTTTCATTCAAGTAGTAAAACACCTTTATCAAGGACGTTAAGGAATCGAGGTAGATGTAGCGTGTTTTTGAGATCAGCAAGCGTGAGCGGATTGAATTTCAAATGTGTAACAGTGTTTAGTGCAAAGCCTTTCATACAGTTATTATTTTCGTTCGTGTAGTTCGTGAGCTTGGCTTACTAGGCTTTTGGCTCATGCTTGTTTGTTTTGTTTCATTTTACAGGATTGTTGATGGAACCCCTACTTCGGAAGAACGCCATCCCCCGGTGTCTCCAGGTCGCCCTAAAGGTGGTTCACAAATGTAACAGACGAGTGGAGTGTAAGCTGCCGGCTTGTACATCACAGTAGGGGGTGTTAGCAACTAATGAATAATGAACGTGCATAGTATAAGTTCAACGGGTTCACTGGGTGATAGACAGAAATAGAATGCCACGGATTTTTGATGGTTCCGTTTTTCCAGGCGAAGATTCCCTGTGCCAGAGGAATAGTTAAACGTTGCAACTTCACTTACTTGTATCAAAAGGCTAAAACGGAGAATAAAGAGATAAACGAACAAACAAACAGACGCGCGTCTAGTGTCATTTAACTCGCAATTCTTCACTGCTTTACATCCCTCCTTAGTGACAGAACTGTAAAAGTCAAAACGGGATCGGGCATTCCTTCCCCTTCCCCGATCTCCGCCGTAGCTTTTCGAAGGTCCGTACTCGATCCGCTGTTGTTTTTGACCCATATCAATAAACTTCCAGGACGTACTCCTAAAAACGCCGTTATGTATATGGACAACTAAAAAACCTGAGGTGCGTGTGATTACAGAATATTACAACCTGACCTTATGTTAAATGCCGGCCAAACGACTGATGTGTCCCTCTGAACGATGGTCAGTGTGTAACTATTTCGCTTGAGGGAGACTCCAGGAAAACATTCGTGATAGTTGGTACGCAGTGTGGTAAATATCCTTTCCTTAACACTAACAGATGGACATCATAAAGAGATCTGAGACTCTTGAGATGACGAAATCAGTCTTCCGCCGCATAGACAGATGTCCTCCGAACGTTTACTGAGTCTGCATAAGACCACTGCTTGGGCGTGCTAATCATACAATGTATAGCGGCTCGAAGGCAAACATACTTGCCTTTCAACGTGTCCAGCGAGTAAACACCAAAATGGTCAATGTCTTGCGACTTTTCTCCTGCGAGTCACTTCTTGAAATTTCCAACCTTCGTCCACTTGGGTTTCGGAGAATTTGCAGTGGCTTAACCCATATACATGTTTTCCTCAGCGCAAGGCTCGTGCATCGATTCTTTACCTTGGTAGCAGACAACAGTCCAATAAGTCATAACGAGAAGCAGTAAAAGCTTCGAGTTTGGTCCTTTCTTGGGCAACTTTTCTCTCCTTACAAGGTTACCAACCACTGGAGCGATCTTCCACTACAGCTTGCCAGGTGCATCTCAAGGGATCATCTCAAAGCTTTATTGAATACTCGTTTAAGACCTTGTTAGATTTGTATTTTGTTCTGTTCTCGATGCTTTATGTAACCTCTAGGAGCGGTGTCACATCCCGTTTTTAACGAGTCTTTCGGGTCAACATGAAAAAGCTGGATATGGTAACGGACAAACTGTCTGGATTCCGATGATTTGGGCCTCCAGGCTCGAACCCCTGTGCGAATCAATTCACTTCACAGGACAAATGGCAGCCATGAGGGAGAATTTCAAGATTCTTGTGCCAATAAGCCCTAGGCCCCCAACGCTTCAACTTCAGGCTTTCATATTTCAATTCATGATATTCTCTTGTGAATCCGCTACAACAGAAGATAGGAGCATCAATTCCATCATGGGTTTACAAAACTGTTGCTGTTTCCCGTTATAAATTACACTTACACGAGAGCGCTTCAACGTGCGGACTGAGGGTATTCACTCGTACTCCTTAGTGTCCAGCCCTACATACCATTACATACTTTACATTATCCATACTCGTTGGCGCCTACCTGTGCGTACCAACGCATACATCTACTACCAGTAATGCATACATCCATTGCTGCTGCTAATGCGTACATTCTCCGCATTCATGTAGGCTTGCATACATGGAGTCGGTGATCTAGTTCCACGTCGGGCCCCGGATAGCTCGCGTCCAACACTACTAGTTAACAACGGCGAGACAGAGGTTCTCAGTATACTCCTGTTAGATGCAAATCAATAAACACTCGTTAGATTCGACGTCCACCGGCCGGAGATTGAATATTTGGAAATGGCACGAGAACATAGGGAGAGGAAGGTATACAATAAATAGATGAAATGAAAAGAACATATAGGTACAGATATGACAACTCTTTTGCTCAGCGGAAGCAAACTTCCACAGAATAGATACTGTATTGAGGGAGGAACGACACGCTGGCTAATCATGCTCTACAACACGCCGTGTTTTATATAAGCTGCTGCAGTTTTTAAAGATGTGACCACATGTACCTCAGTGTGCATGTTTTGCTCCTCCTAGATATCGAGTGGGTGTGTTACCTGATGAACCTACTTCACCAGTTGCGACCACTGGCGTGGATTCAAGAACAGAAGTGTAGTGGTTACTCTACAGAAATTCAGACTGCTACTTTGTCATCATCGCACCCTGGTTAACGGATGAACTCTTATCAGAAGCAGCACAACTGGAGCACTTGCAGAGGTGGGCAGATGCCGTGTATCCATATGGAAGACCGATTCTTAAGGAACAACTGCGGAAAGTGAAGCGGATGGGTGGATTAAAGCACCCGCAGAATTATGAACACACCAAGGGTGAGCGGAAAGTACGAACGAAGTTGAAAGATGACGTCGGTATTTGAGTGAATCCTGCTCATAGGTGTATCCAGTTCGTTTTGCGTCACTCCTCGCAACTAGTTAGGAGAACCATCGGGTTCCGCTTACTACGCCTGGGCGCTATATCACTACTACCAGTCTGTTTCATACAGGTACGTACACATATGCGTGTTCAGACACCCTAACACGCGCTGGCTTGCAAGGGTATTACACACTCGTTCAAGAACGCCAGACAATTGCTCGATCACGCTCACAAATATACAATAAAACAGGTAGCAAACTACATTCGTACCTCAAATGAACAGGCCTCAACAACGTAAGATTGTCATACCAGGAAATAAATGTTTAATTTATTGTCAAGGTTTTTCTCTTAGCCGATATGACCAAATCAGCCTGGTCTACAGACTCAGGTGGCATGTTCCATAGGCTGATGACACTCGGCTGCGATAGAGGTATGAGCACGAGGCTTGCTCAGAGACAACTTGTGATCTCTTGGATGAGGCGCTTCCCTTGCTGAAAACAGAGCACCTGGTACGACATCGATGAACCCAAGACCAGGTCGCTCGGACGTCGTCTGCGTTTCGAAGAAATTAGGCCCTTTTTTGATCTGGTTATACAGCCCATATCTTTCATTCCACCATCCATCCTGGTGGCCAGTCTTTGGATCTTCTTCAAGTACTTTATGTCTTTCCTGGGTGGGAGGTTTATGCCTGATCCCAGACGCTGTCTTACTAACGCAATATACAGTGCTACAAATACACCGGGGTCCATGGACGAGATTACCTCTCCGAGTTGAAAGAAGGATGTCTTAGCCATCTTTGCAGCAAACTCACACTGGCCTGCGTGTCTAAAGCCGCCACAGAGAGGGATTTTCAGATGTGTAACTTCGTCTACTCGGTTAATCCACATACGTTCATTCGCCATCAGAAGGTAACGACGGACCTCTGTTTTCTCGGAGCGACATAAATTAATGCATTTATGAAAGTTAACTGGAAGGTCTCAATCTTCCGACCATAAGTCAGTTTAGTCAGATCCGCTTGAAAGTTTGATCTATTCGGATTGTCGACAAACTTTGCGTCATCAGCAAACGTGTATCAAGGTGCATTCAGTTGACCAGACAAATCGTTATTGTGTATTGTGTAGGCCCAGCACGTAGACTTGGGTATCCTGCTTAGAACTCTTTGGACGTTCGACAGTTCTCTTCCAATAGACACTGTGAGCGTCCTGTCTAACAAAAAATGTATCTATTCCATTCACGGACTTCTGGCACTATGCAATAGTAATGAAGCTTTTCCAGGAGCAGTCTTTCGTTGGCTGAGCAAAGTCGTTTGCAAAAGTCGAGGTAACAAAACTTCCATCTGCTCTCCCTTGCCTGATCTCTTGGTTATTTCGTCTAGGAAGCATATAAGGTTCGGTAAACATGACCTTTTCTTCACAAAGTCATGTTGATTAACACATGTGAGGTTGTTATTAGACAGGAGACCAGACAAGCAACTCCTCATCGTCCCCCCACATATTTGCAACGGGGCGCAGGTTAAGCTATAAGGGCGGTAATTTGTAGCTTTCTTTTCGGGCTTCCCTTGCGAATGGCCGCCAGAGTAGCTACTGCTGATCTTCATTTATCTCCTCTTGGTCCGGTGACATACTGATTAGCACAGTCAACGGATGCACTGAATCTTCGGCCGAGGGACGAACCAGATCAAGGTGAATACCGTCTCGTCCCGGGGATTTCTGTGGGTCCAGTGACTGGAGAATGGTTTGTGCCTCGAAAATTGAGGTCGTGAAGTTTTGCATTGCACTCTGGCCCCTACTTCTGTCGGGCCGTTCAGACTGCCCTGTCGATGTACGATGGTAAAATACGCTGCGTGTAATCGGCAGAACGTGAATATCTCCGTTACCTTTTAGTTAAAAAATAATTCATAGCCATTAAAGTTGTTGAAAATTTGTGATATGTTGCAGAATCTAAAATCTTGAAAATGTTCCCTAGAGATTTCTTTGTTTCATTCTTCCGAAGACGTAAACAAGAAATGTACGGTTGTTTAATGGCA